>JADDOH010002667.1:0-112618 GCA_016648135.1 Agrypnia vestita
CTGTTCAAAGGAACTTTACGATCAGTGGAATGACTGCCCTCAGGAAATAACAGAGATTGCTTTGTAGAATGGTGTGTTTCCTGGGTTCCGGAACTGGAATCCGAGACTGAGATTCGTGGGACAGCACTTCCTTGGTATCCTGAAATTAACGATTTATTTATTTGCATGCATCAAGAAACACCACTACGCACACATATTGTAAACGAGTAAAAAGCTGGAGAACTATTGCCCTGGCTATATTAGTGAGCACCAGAAAGAGTAGCTATGAGACGAATGTTAACAAACCAACATTTATGGTGTTCGAGGGAGAAAAGTGTAAGTTATTACTCACAAAATATAAAATACGACTATTTGCAAACGACGCCGTAATAAACATAGAGAATAGTGACAACATGAAACAGTTTACACACAATTTACCTGCACTGTATTATCGCGTAATGAATTTGAATACAATTATATTATGACAAATATATCAACGAAAATAATATAAACAGCAATAACAGCGCCCAGAGCGTATGACATTTTCAAAACACCATTTAGAAACGACTTGATGTCGCCACTTGTAAGAAATGCTGTTTGTTAAATATCACTTATGACTTAGCTTTCGATTAGTGAGTCGTGACTTCACAGCGTGCGCGCATTTTTTGCTTCCTAAAATTTCAATCTAAACGTGCCTAAACAAGAAAAACTTAAAAAAATAATAAAAACAGTTAAAATAGTGTAGAGAACTATTATATTTTTTTATAAAATAAACAAAAACGATTCAATTTTATTAAACGCTCTTGACAAAAAAATGTAATAAATTGTTTTTGATTAATATTATTAACATTTAAAGCATTAACTTTGTAGTTAGAGATTATAACAGATTGTTAGTTAACTTTGTAAAAACCACTACCAGATTTTAGGTCTACCGGTTTCGAGACGTACCGTCTCTTCGTCAGGACCAACACTACACCACTACATTCACAACACTACACATATCAACCGTAGTATTGTTACACTTCCACTAATAATTTATCACATTAGTCTTGTCAGGGACAAACATATACCGATTAGCCTAATGAACCATCAGGGATCTACCGAAAGAGAGTGAGAGGGGGCGAGGTCTAAAGTGGGTGTTACCCCACCTTTTGTGAACATTAAATTGAACAAAGGGCTATATGGAAAATTAATTTGGTTGTTAATTATAAAAAATTTTACATTAGGGAGGCGGTAAATAATAGAGCACCCCTAATTAACAACCAAATTAATTTTCCATATAGCCCTTTGTTCAATTTAATGTTCACAAAAGATGGGTAACACCCACTTTAGACCCCGCCCCCTCTCACTCTCTTTCGGGAGATCCCTGATGGTTCAGGCTAATCAGTGCATGTTTGTCCCTGACAAGACTAACACGCATGTGTTAGTCTTGTCAATTAATTATTGGTGGAAGTGCAATTATTGGTGGAAGTGTAACAATACTATGGTTGAGGTGTGTAGTGTTGTGAATGTAGTGGTGTAGTGTTGGTCCTGACGAAGAGACGGGTACGTCTCGAAACCGGTAGACCTAAAATCTGGTAGTGGTTTTTTACAAAGTTAACTAACAATCTGTTAATTATTTTTGATGTCTGTAGCGTTAACTTTGTGATTGGACATAATTATTTATTTCAATTAGTTAATAACTTTGTGTAAAACATTCGGCTACCGGTTTCGATACCACCGTATCTTCGTCCAGGTGGATTTTTCGACGGATTTCGTCCGGATGAAGATTTCGACCGGAGGACGTGAATTTACTCCAAGTGGTTTATACAAAGATTTTTATCAATTAAAATCAATTTAAAAATTAACTTACCACTAGAAATATCGGCATATTCCTTTTTGAAATCTGTGTTATAAGTTATATCTATTTCAGTATAGAGCTCCTCATCTTGCGTTCCCAACTCCGACTTAGACTTGACGGTAAATATTTCTGGCTCAGATTTGATGGCAGATGTTGCGTGCTGATGGATATCTACTCGTAACAGTATAAATTATGAAACAAACAAAATGAGTTATTTATGCTTCATCTTATTATATATAATGTAGTTCTTTTTCCACTATTTCACACATCACAAAACACGCAGGATTTAGGAAGTTACATTGCGTTCAACGTTCCCTATAATTTTTCTGTGTGCGGACTATAACGAGCAGATAATTCTGTACGAAATAAAAAATATGTGGGCTAATTATGATTATTACTAGCTGTAACCATTCAAAAATGATGTTACTTTTACATGTCGGTTCCTAAAGAATAATCATTTATAGATTATAAAAAAACATAAAAACAAGACATTTTTATATAAAATAACTTACGGACATTACAGGAAAATACAGACAGACAGAGAGCGAACAACTTATTATTCGGAATAATTTTGACTTCATAAATTATAATGTCGCATAAGAAAGTTCAGGCCTAATTAGCATGTAACAATATTAGTAGAAGGGACCACTCTGAAACCTTTGAATACCGGCGCAAATCATCAAAAATAATAATTTCGCTGTCTATCCGTCTGTCTGTCCCCGAAACATCGTGTTTTGTTAGAATTCACGGCTAAAAAACGAAATTAAACGGCCGGAGATGGGGTTTGAAACCTCGGGCCCGCACCCGAAGGCGGCAACGATAGCAACATCGCTATCGTCGATGTTGCTATCGTTGCTCATCGTCAAAAATACTGTTACGGTACGCTGCTTTGGGAGACAAATGAAAATACTGGAAATTAATCTAATGGAATCTAGCATCAACTGGGCTGTACTCATAATCACTAGAAATATGGAAACTATTCCAACGTTATCGTTGCATCGAAAAACCGACATAGAAGTCCACAGAAAAAAGCGAACCATGCGATGGCGTATCTGTGTACCTCGTCAAAAACCAGTGACAATAATTAGGATAACTTGACAGGCGTTAGGAAATAAGTGCGACCAGTTACGAGTATCGGCGTGAATAAGTACGAAATATTTTGTGAATCGAACCTTCGGGTACCGGATGGATAGGGGGAAGGAGCGGGGTACGAATGGGACCCCAGTTAAATAATGGCCGTTTCAATGAAGTATAATGGTTTGTAAATGTTCTATAATATTTTTAATTACATTGCGCTCACATTGCGTCGCCATTTTATAAGAAACCATAATATTTTGACGTCTAATAACTCACAAGTATCCGACTGACAAAAGCTTTGCAAGTAGGATGAAGTAACCGCATTGCATAGAAAATTGCCGATTGTCTATGTAAAGTATATATATTTTTCACTTTTGACTGTCTTACTACACTTTATAATTTACTTTTCTTTGGGTGTTGTATTATTTGGGATATTTATGAGGATTACAAAGGACACCAGCTCAATGTCATCTCTAATTATAAAATAAGATTTTTGGGGTTAAGTTGTGCCCCTTTCCGGAAAGGAAAGGTTAAGAATGGTGCTCCAGTTAAATTCGTGTCCAGTGACTTTTGGATATGGATCCCATAATCTTCAATACAGCCAATTATATTTAAGAATAAAATAACTTAATATACCCAAATGCAAAGATATTGAAAAAATTATACGACGATCCTTGTATGAACAACATTTAAAAAATGGCTCACCACTGGACATCTTTGGCCATTTTTCTACATCAGTATATGTTCTGTCTATATCAGCATACGGCTCAGACTTGACAGAATACACTCCTGGTTCAGATATTCCTGCCTCATCAACATCAGCACTCGTATCGTGTTCCTCAGTATCAATTTCTTCTTTGACCTTGATGAGTTCATAGCCCCCGCTCCCGGGTTCAGACTTTACCGTGAAATATTCAGGACAGTCAGGATCCATGATTCTACTGGACTGTACTATAGGCGGCGATCTTCAAAGTATTTTAATTAATTTTTAATTGGATTACTGTATCGATAGTGATTCCGACATCTCAACACGCGCGGGTGTAACCACGGCGCCTATACTTTTTTATATAACCGATGGATTTACATCTTTAGAAAAACAATAACGGA
This sequence comes from Agrypnia vestita, assembly GCA_016648135.1. NCBI lineage: Eukaryota > Metazoa > Arthropoda > Insecta > Trichoptera > Phryganeidae > Agrypnia > Agrypnia vestita. The sequence continues at coordinate 4,004 of JADDOH010002667.1, forward strand.
ATTTTAGTGATGTAAAAAACAACTGTAAGCAGCTTTAAAACAATAAGGATACCAGACAGTTGACGCATCACGGAACTTAAACGTTAGATGAAAATTTTACCATAGAAAACGTCATAGACAATGAACTGGGGTACGTTCAACTAGAATGGCCATGCGATGGCGTTTATCGGAGTATCGTCGGGAGATGTTAGAAATAGGAACACATTTTATTTTATTTTTAAAGAGACAACCCTCTGCGGCCTACTCTTGCAACATGAAAACATACTGTAGCGGGATGATAGAAGAAATTTACGCGCGATTGAAATTCCTCGTAATATGTCACATTGAAACAATAATAGCGAAATCTCTAGAGCTTTCTACTACACTCTTGTATTACCTACAAAACTCTGGAGATGTCTAGAAGCCACGACAGCCTTCTCCTGGTCTAATGTTAATTTGAAGTTTCTTCCGACGCGACACTAGCGGCGAACCGTGGCAAAAACCATCGTATGAAAATCAAGTGACAGATAATCAAGTGAAGTGCTTACTCTTTTGCGGTATTTGAGCGGATATTTCTCGAAAGTGTTACCCAGCGAATACCCAGAAAAAGGTCTCCATGTTCACTGCAGTGTACAGCACCGGAATGCGTGATTCAATTCTAGCAAATTATGGGAGAGATACATTTTAGAATATAAATTTGCACTCATTTCAACCTTAGAGTACCGGATGATAAAAATAATATCGGAGGTCGGAGTGGGGTAGCAAAGTAACCCTTCTCAAACATGCGTTTTAATGAAGTGTAATGGAATATTGCATATTATTTTTATTACATTTTTTGTGCAATGCGAAGAAGATTCTGCTAAAGTTTTCATCATTTTATAAGAAACCGTGGTATTTTGACGTTTCATAACTCACAAGCATCCAACTGGCAGAAGCTTTGCAAGCATAATGAAGTAGGTAGCCGTATTATATAGAATATTGCTGAGTGTCGATTTAAAAAAAATTTTTTCTTCTTTTACACATTTTTTTCTTTGGTGTTGTATTTTTTGGGATATTTCTAAGTATTACAAAGAATACCAATTCAACTGGGCGCTGAATCATCATTAGATTAAGGGGACGATATATATTGCGGCACATAGTGTTTCAAAAATGCAATTTTACTATAAAAATCGTAAAGATAAAGTAGGATAATATAAAGTAGAGATAGTAGTAGAGATAAAGTAGTGTGATAGAGTCGGAATACATTTCAATATAAATTTAAAATATCCTCCGAGACAAAGAAAGTAATCAAAATAAGAGTTCATATATTTTAATAATTGCAAGTAGGTAACCAAAATACAGATATAAATATTAGGTCCTTTCATATGAAATTGGCGTTTTGCCGTACTGGCAAATTTGACCTCAAATATCTTCTCTTTGGTTAGGAATTCCAAATCCAAATTTATACAGCTATTTACTCATGTATTTGTGTTTTGAAAATTATAATTCATTTGTTTTTTCCTCAATTGTTTTTTTCTTTGCGTCACTCAGTTTACAAAATGAAAAACTTGAAATATCGCGTTATTTACGAGTACGAGTTCCACCGTGGCACCAGTGCTGCAGAAACGGCTCGAAGGATTAATGATGTGTATGGCGACGGTGCCGCAAAAGAAAACACAGTGCGTTTTTGGTTACGGCAGATGTCTATTGTCAGCAACTGCAAACCATGATGGAAAAGCTAGCTGCTAAACAACCGAGGCTGGTTAATCGCTTTAGGCCACTGCTGCTTCATGATAACGCTAGACCACACACTGCACAACAGACGGCTACCAAATTAGAGGAGCTTCAATTGGAATATCTAAGACATCCACCGTACTCTCCGGACCTTGCCCCAACAGATTACCATTTTTTTCGAAATTTGGATAACTTCTTGCAAAGGAAAAAATTCAACTCCGATGGGGCAGTCCAAACCGCCTTCAAAGATTTTATTGATTCCCGTCCGAATGGTTTTTTTAGCAAAGGGATCGATGAACTACCCATGAGATGGCAAAAGTGCATAGATAGCAATGGTACATACTTTGATTAAATAAATATATTATAATAAAAAAAAATCGGCTTTATGTTCCTCCCATACTAAACGCCAATTTCATATGTAAGGACCTAATATATAAGTAAATTAACGAGAAAGATAAAAAAGTAAACAAAAATAAAATATAAAGTAAAGGTACTTCTGTGCAAAACATGTTGTACAGTTTAGGGTGATAGCATAGTTTGGAGAATAAATTTAGAAATAGTAATATAAAACGATGTTTGTACTTATATAATATGCAAATAAGTGTAACTAGTTTGTAGGTATCTAAAATATGTCAGTAATTTAAATACTACCTACTTGAAACGGTGATAAACAAATAAATTTCTAAAGTTAATACAAAAAATGAATAGTCAAAAAATAAGAAGGAAAGTTAATAAAAAATGAGGTGTGTAATTAACTAAAATGTGTAATTAAAACCATAAAATATACAACACAATCAAACTCACAAAACACAAAAAACAGAAAGTTATAACTGAAAAACAAAAAAAGTCAAATAGTTTTTTAAATATCAAGTAGGCTTTAGATTAGCCATTTGATGTTGCAATGAGAAAGTTATAGCAAAACGTTTAATATTATGAAATTTGAGAACAGCCTAAATAAAATTAAGTTTTAAAAATCTCATAACATTACGACTAAACAAAAAACAAGCAGGAATTAGAAACAAAAAAAAGAAAGCATTAAAATTCAAACACAATTTGTAAAAGCAGACTTTAAAACCAATAATAATTAATTACGTAATTCAGAACAGTCCAAACACAAAATGTTTTCTTTCACGTCTATGTATATTGCAGATCGCGCTTTTACAGAGATCGCAAAAAATCCGCGTTCGACGTTTATTTGGATATTTGCAACAAGTACCAGTCTTCTTTGCTGAGTTAGCGCTAATATTTGTTAATTCAACGTCTTTAGTGGCATTTAGTGGTTGCATAGAAGTTGAAGGAATGCAGGAAGTGTCGTATGTTTCCATAAACATTGCCATTGCATAAGCATGCTGCCTGTGAAATTTAATTTCACTGTTTCTGCGCATCCTTACATTGGACACCGCTAGCTGCGAAGCCAAAGAACGCAAAAAAACTGCGTTCAACTTCGGTCATTTAATCTCCAATCAGGATATTTTTTTAACCATAAAATATACGAATTCATGAAGGCAATATAAAGTTACTAAGTAAAGATTCGGAAGGGCCACCTTCTGGTTCTTCGCACACGCGAATATTCTTTGGTCAACTGATCACCTAAATCAACACCGCCCTTTGTTGAGTTGTAGCGAAGAATTATATCCGGCTTTTTTGTCATCCGATAAATGTGATCCGCGATACTGGCTTGATAATAATAGCTCGGCTTGTTTAGCCTTGAGAATATACGAAACGAGTGTCAGATAATCAGAGAATCCGAATTTGCCGCTATGAACTTCTTTTGTTTTGTGTGCCTTGAAACTCTGCGGGAATTTCTCGCTTGTTTTTCGAAGTGTTCCTGTGAGCGTCAGACCATTTTTCAGCAGTTCTTCGGCTAGAGGGATCGATGTAAAGAAGTTATCTGCTGTGATTCTCGGAAGGTCGGTGACGACCCTTTGTCCCTTTTTTTTCTAGCTTGCTAGTTATCAAGCCAGGATAAATTTGCATGTTGCTAATATAGCCAGTTGAAGAATCAGCACACACCCACATCCATATTTTGCAGGTTTTGATTTCATATAGACCCGGAACTGACATCTTCATTTAAATACTGCTAAACGTTCATCTACCGTTAGATTTGTTCCAGGGGAAAATATTTCTTTGCAAGCATTTATAAATTCGTCAAACAATTTTTTATGTTTAGTTTTAACCCCAGACGTTTCAACTTTTATTCTTCTACTAACTTTGTCGTCAGATCTGATATTGCTGTGAAAAATGGCTGCTAAAACATAACTTCACTTGTCCACATTTCAATAAAATGAAGTTTCCGTCCCAGATTTCCTCCAGATGAAATCAAAATTCCAATAAATGCTTGGAGTTCAACAACAGTTATTGGAACATGGTGTTTATTGACCTCGGCTCTTTCGAACTCGAAACAATAATTATTTGTATGAATACATATTGCGTCCAACATATTATTATTTATAAAAAGACCAAGCATTTCCATAATTGTGGTCACGTTTAGACTACCGTTGCGTAAGCCTTCGCCGTTATTCAAAATGTTATAGTATCTACGTATTTATGATGCTGGCGGGGTTACATTCCACTCATAACCCGATTTCGAATTAAATATTTGAGAAATCACCGAAGACACATTTTGGTTTCCTGTCGAAATGATTTCAGATTCACTATCACTGTCCGACTCTGTATCATTTTGAACCTCAATAAAGTCTTCCACGTCTGATACTGGCTTCAATATTTCCAAGTCACTTTCATCACTTTCGAATAAAATGTTTTTGATATCTTCATCTTTCAAATTGCGAGACATGATGATCAATTATTTGTTTCGTACAGAACAGGCAAAAACTTCCGAAGTACACTGGGCATCTCACACAGTGCCGGTCAGCTTTAAGTTTGATTTGCACCTTTAATGACACATGGTGCGTGAGTGTGAACAATCATGTGCGTTTGCAAATCGGGTTTTGAAACACTCTTATAATCATACATAGTACAAGACGTTTGTTTCTCTCTATGGTTAATTGTATGAGTGAGCGTGTGCTCTTCCGAGGTAGATTTTGAAAGGTATACGGTGCATGATATTGGTTTCTCTTGGGTGTGAATAATCATGTGCTTTTGCAAATCAGGGTTTGAAAAACAATTATAATCACACCTGGTACATGACACTGGTTTCTCTCCGGTATGAACAGACGTGTGCTGATTCAACTTAGATTTTGAGTTGCACTTAAAATCACACAAAGGACATGTTATTTTAATGTGTATTAGCATGTGCTGAATCAATTGAAATTTTGAATGAGACGTATAACTACATTTAGTACACGATATATCTTTGCTGTGAGTAAACATGTGCTTATTCATTATAGCTTTTGAATGACACTTATAATCACATATAGTGCATGACGTTTCTTTCTCTCTTGTATTAGACGATATGAGGTGGTTTAGGCCGGTTTTTTTAATGCACTTATAATCACACATGGTACAGGACATTGGTTTGTCTCCAGTGTGAGTACACATGTGCTGATTCATCTTAGATTTAAAATTGCACTTATAATCGCACATTGTACATGATACTAGTTTCTCTCCACTCAGTTTGGGAACGTTCATCTTCAAACGAGTTCTACGATCACTGGAATGACTGCCCTCAGGAAATAACAAAGATTGCTTTGTAGAAAGTTGTTTTTTCTGGGTTCCGGGATTGGAAATCGAGACTGGGGTTCGTGGGACTGCACTTCCCCGGAATCCTGGAAGAAAATTAACGATTTATTTCTTGGCAACACATCATGAAATACCACAACACACATAAACTGCAAACATAGTGGTTTGTGTGATACGCTTTGATCATAGAAGTGGAAGAACTGTTGCCCTAGCTATGTTAGTGAGAGCAACCAGAAAGAGTAGCTATGAGACAAATGTTAACAACCCAACATTTATGGTGTTCGAGGGAAAAATGTGTGATGTTATACTAACGAAATATAAAATAAGAATATTTTCAGACGACTCTGTAACGTACACATAGAATAGTGACAAAATGAAACAGTTAATACACAATTAACCTGCACCATATTAACACATAATGAAATTGAACAAAATTATATTATGACAAATGTATCGACCGGAGTATAAAAAATTTTCAAAACACCGTTTTATAACTACTTGATGTCGCCATTTGTAAGAATTGCTGTTTGTTAATATCTCTCGGAAAATCTCCATCTTAGATTTCGATTGGTGAGTCGGGACTTCATTGCGAGCATTCGTTGCGTCTTAAAATTTCACTTTAAACGCGCTAAAGAAGAAAAGCGTAGAAAAATAACAATGCTAAAAAAGTATACAGAAGTATTTTTTTTTTCTATAATAAACAAAAATGACAGATTTTTAATAAATGAAGAAGTCACAGCAATGCACTACACAAAATTTTTGATGTTTGTAGCCTTAACTTTGTGGAGTAACTTAACGTCTACCGGTTTAGATACCACTGAATCTTCGACAGGGCGGAAGTTCATCCGAAAATCCGCCCTAATTGTATACCAAATTACTTTTAGACATCTGTTATGAGTTATATCTATTTCAGTATAGAGCCCGTCATCTTCCGTTCCCCTCCCCGGCTCAGACTTAACGGCAAATGATCCTGCATCATGTATATCTACTAGTAACAGTTTAAATTAACCTCTACAGCCACGGTACAGTGGCAATATCTTGATAGATTAATCCTCGTTGACTGAATCTTGTCAATGATTCACACATCGAGATAAATCCTCTCAAATGTTAAAAGGCGTGATGACATTTTGAAAACATAATAAGTGTAATAATTTTAGAATGCTTATTAAGCCCTCAACTACACCGAGAGTACCTACTCTCGAAAAGATCGGCCATGGATCCCGTAATCTTCAATATAGCCAAATATATTTAAGAATAAAATAACTTAATATTAGGTCCTTACATATGAAATTGGCGTTTTGCCGTACTGGCAAATTTGATCTCAAATATCTTCTCTTTGGTTAAGAATTCCAAATCCAAATTTATACAGCTATTTACTCATGTATTTGTGTTTTGAAAATTATAATTCATTTGTTTTTTCCTCAATTGTTTTTTTCTTTGCGTCACTCAGTTTACAAAATGAAAAACTTGAAATATCGCGTTATTTACGAGTACGAGTTCCACCGTGGCACCAGTGCTGCAGAAACGGCTCGAAGGATTAATGATGTGTACGGCGACGGTGCCGCAAAAGAAAACACAGTGCGTTTTTGGTTCCAACATTTTCGTTCTGGAAATTTCGACCTGCAGAACAAGCCCCGTGGACGGCCGGAGACCAAAGTTGATAATGAAGAATTGAAGGTTATTGTGGAAGCGGATCCATCGCAAACCATATCCGAGTTAGCTGCAGGCTGCGGTGTTAGTGATAAAACTGTTTTAATCCACTTGAAGCAAATTGGTAAGGTGAAAAAGCTTGAAAGGTGGGTACCTCACGAATTGAGTGAAGCAAATCAACAAACGCGCGTTGACTGCTGCGTTGCATTACTCAACCGGCACAATAATGAAGGGATTTTAAATCGAATCATTACCTGTGATGAAAAGTGGATCCTGTACGATAATCGGAAGCGCTCATCGCAATGGCTGAACCCTGCCGAACCAGCCAAACCATGCCCCAAGCGAAAATTGACTCCAAAAAAGTTACTTGTGAGCGTTTGGTGGACTAGTGCTGGTGTCGTTCACTACAGCTTTCTTAAATCTGGCCAGACGATTACGGCAGATGTCTATTGTCAGCAACTGCAAACCATGATGGAAAAGCTAGCTGCTAAACAACCGAGGCTGGTTAATCGCTCTAGGCCACTGCTGCTTCATGATAACGCTAGACCACACACTGCACAACAGACGGCTACCAAATTAGAGGAGCTTCAATTGGAATGTCTAAGACATCCACCGTACTCTCCGGACCTTGCCCCAATAGATTACCATTTTTTTCGAAATTTGGATAACTTCTTGCAAGGGAAAAAATTCAACTCCGATGGGGCAGTCCAAACCGCCTTCAAAGATTTTATTGATTCCCGTCCGAATGGTTTTTTTAGTAAAGGGATCGATGAACTACCTATGAGATGGCAAAAGTGCATAGATAGCAATGGTACATACTTTGATTAAATAAATATATTATAATAAAAAAAAATCGGCTTTATGTTCCTCCCATACTAAACGCCAATTTCATATGTAAGGACCTAATATATCCAAATGCAAAGATATGGAAAAAATGACACGCCGATTCTTGTATGAACATTTAAAAAATGGCTCACCACTGGACATCTTCGGCCATTCTTCTACATCAGTATACGTTATATTTATATCAGCGTACGGCTCAGACTTGACGGAGTATATTTCTGTTTTAGATTTAATTGTAGATATTCCTGCCTTATCATCATCAGCACTCGTATCGGGTTCCTCGTTATCATTTTCTTCTTTAACCTTGATGAGTTCATAGCCCCCGCTCCCGGGTTCAGACTTGACCGTGAAATATTCAGGACGGTCAGGATCCATGATTCTACTGGACTGTACTATACGCGGCGCTCCTCAAAGCATTTTTAATTAATTTTTAATTTGATAACTATTACGACAGTCATCCCGTTGCCGCAGACATGTCAGCAGTGACACGGCGCCTCTACGCATCGGTTACAACTTTTTATATAATAGATATATTTAGGTCTTAAGAAAAACAACTGGTGTTACGATATTTTAGTTGGTAAAAAATCCGCTGTAAGCAGCTTTAAAACAAGATGCCACGCGACCGATGCACCACGTAGCTTAAACGTCAAATGAAAAATTTACCATGGAAAACGTCATAGGCAAAGAACTGAGTTGCGTTTAACGTTTATATATCTTTACCATGCGATGACATTATTGGTGTCTCGTCTGGAGATGAAAGAAATAGGTATAATTATATGGATTAATTTTGAGAATACGTTGTATTTTATTGTATTTTTAACGAGACAGAATACATAAAAAAAAAACATTTTTTTTTATTGTTTTAGATAATTAATTTGTTCTTGAGCGGGAGTCGTCTTCTTGGGAAATGGAGCACCAGCTATCTTTTTATCTTTTTCCTCGTCTTTCTGGTTTGCGATATCCTTTGGATGAATAATGAGCAACCATATGGGAAATTCTCGTATTATCCATCCTGTGAGTGATAAGACGTCAAACTTCTACGGTTTCTCATTAAATGATAATAAATTTAGTAGAATTTTTTTCGCATTGCATATGAAATATAATTTAAAGTATTTTAGAACATTTTCATACCATAGGGCCTCGTGAACGACGCCAGAAGCGAGCGGCAGCGCGTTAGAACGCCAGAGTAATGAGCTTATTTGTATGGTCGCCGGCGCCCCACACTACTCTGGTGCATTGACTTTCTGTCGCTCGCCGATCGTATCGTACCAGATACTTCATTAATACCAAATTTGACTAGGGTTACTATGTAACCCGCTCCGGCCTCCGATCCTATTAGGTAGGTACCCGAAAGTTAATATGGCACTTCGAACATCGACTAGCGACGTACCGCTGAACGTACCCATGAACATTGTCTATGAATTTTTTTTATAATCATTTGACGTCAGTACTATGTCATTCGATAGTAGCTTAAATGTGATTTTTTAACATTGCAATCACATTAATTTGTTCTGGCGATTGCTTGTTTAACATTCATAATACAAAAATAAGAAACCGACACTACGTTCTCACAGTCGGGCTTACTGAGATATCTGCAACGGCACAGTGATTGTTACATTTATCTAATTAAAATGTTATAAAGAATACTTTTAAGTGAACTAATAAGCGTATAATAAATACACTCCAATAGAATCATGGATCATGTTCATCCTGATTTTTTTACGATGAAATCTGAACCTGAGAGCGGGGGTTATGAACTCATCAAGGTTAAAGAAGAAAATGGTGCCCAGGAACCCGATCTTGATGAGCCAGAAATTTCTGTCAAGTGCGAGCCTGAAACTTTTACCTACAAGTGTGAACTTACTGTTAATTCGGAACCTGATTGGGGTGTGGGAGGTAAAGAACTCTATACAGTCAAAACATATTCAGACAGAGAAAAATGTAGGAACATTTTCAGCTTTAAGTCAATTATTGAAGTCAAGCTTCTTTACGCGCATTTTGTGTGAAAGTTTAGCCATGCAACGAAATGCGCGGATCATGCAATGGCATTATTGAGATTTTTGTCACCATGAAGTCATTCAATGCAAATCTTCGTTTATTTATTTATTTCACTGATTTAGTGCTACAGTTTATACTAGTGGTGCCCGCGGCTTCGCCCGCGTAGAATTCAGTCTGAGACAAGAAAAAGGGTATCAGCGAACAATTAACAAAAATTTTACTTCTCATCCATACAATGTTGTGTAAAAGGCAATCTTTATCTATAAAAAAATGTATAAAATTTCCTTGAGCGTTAAGTAAATTTATTTTCATAAGAATTAAAGATTATATATATTAATATACAAGAGTCATCGAACACAAAAGATGCTTAAATAGTGTAGGCTATTCAGAATTCGCAATTCATTTAATAGAAAAAAAACACACATTTGAACAATCTTTGGGTGTAGATGTACTTCATAGAAATGACATAGGTATACATCTTAATAATTTAGAAGCCTTAGATATTTATTTATGGCTTTTATGTTTAATTTGTAGAATTCCATATTTATTTAGAATTTTGTAAACCGAGGCACCTTTAATGATAAGTGTCCGGGAAAAACATTAATATAGGGCTTCACCACAAATATATAATTAGTCTAAAGAGGATGGGGTAAAATAAAATTTTATAAATAAGTCGATTATACGCGATAATTCCGCTGTTTGACAAACGCCTTGTGAGCCGAAACAGCTGTCATACTTAAAATAGTTAACCCGCAGAACTTAATAATAATATTAATTAGAATTCAATTTATTTTAAATTTCACTTATAATAATATTTATTTAAATTTCATTAATAATAATTATTAAAATTTAATTTATTTTAAATTTCGCTTAAAATAAGAAGCTTCGAAACAAAAAAATCATTAAAATAAATAAAAAATATTTACTCAATAAACAACTAGATTTATCGAGTAGCCCAATTCTAGGTATATTTCACTTCCAATTAACTACACCCACCCATACCCTCTCTCTCTCACCCAACCCCGACCGCAGCTGACGTTCTGTCTCTCTTCCCTTAATGCTTTCTTGATTGTTTGTGATTCTGTTTTTTTTAGTTACTACTGAACCCCGATTAAGGCTCAGCTGTGAGCTGAAACTAGTTGGTTTAAACTCAATAAAGTGGTGTTGAACAAAGAATTATTTTATTTAAATATATTATGTCTCACCACAATGTGTGTGCTTCGTGTGAAAGTTTAAACAATTTTGTGTTTTTCTCCTGACCTCTTATACTGTCGCCGCCTCTTGTGTGAATGATAATTCTTATTTACTTTCATCCTGCTTTTTAAGTAGTTGGGCAATAATTTATGAATAATTTTAAATATTACTAATTTATGGTCATTAAACATGTTTGTTATTTTTGATCTCTCATTGTGTTTCAACATTATACGCATTGCTTTGTTTTAAATGTAAATATACTCGTTTGTCGTTGTCCAACGGACTTAAGGCGCATAGATTTTTTTGGGACAAACCAAAATGCAACTAATTCGTAAAAAGTATAAATTAAAAAATATTTGACATATGTTTTTGAAAAAAGATGATCATTAATGAGTTTGTATAATTGCACAATAATAATTTGTGTGTTCTTTGAACTTCGGTAAGTATTACCCACTACAGCAGCTCGGGGACAAATGATGTTAGTATGAAATATACTATTTGGTCTCTTGGACAACCATTAAATGACGTATAAATTAAAATTAATAAAAGAAGTATCTTTATTCATGTGTTTGTTGTTATATTTATAATAAAAAACTCTATTAAAACAGGACAAATAAATGTTGAAAATGTTGTCAAGTTCAGAATCTTAGCTGTAATGTGCAAGCCAGTATAGGTCTTTTCATGTAAGCTTGCGATTGAATTAGTGTGGGTACAGTGCGTAATACGCGCATAGTTTCGTTGTGTCGAGTTTACGGATACACGAGGGGCGTATCCGTAAACTCGACACGACGAAATAATACGTATTACGCACCGTACCCACACTAACTCAATCGCAAGCCTAGACCTATACTTAAGCTACACACAGAAAATAAAGTTTGATTTCTAGATAAATGTGAGCCAGGAACATCTGCCGTCAAGTCTGAGCCGGGGCGTGTGGCGGAGGATGACGAGCTCTGTTCTGACGTAGATACATCTTACACTAATGTCAAAGAAGAATGTTCGAAGATGTCCAGTGGTAAGACAAATTATCGTGTTTTTGACAAAATGTTCTGCTATCAATAAAATTGTACTAGTTTGTCTGTTAGTAAATTTATTCCTCTATCCTCTTCATATTTGGTATATCAATATTTATTGTTCAAATGCGTTCGTAGACAATCGTAAGTATTGTCATGAGTTCCTCGCGGTGTGCGGATCCAAATGAAATTCACCAACCTACACTTTCGCCACCCAATTCGGCATTTTTAAATGCTGAAGTGGCCATCCTCTCCCCGCTACTTAAACTCGTGTACAAGTACAAGGATTAGGAGGGGGAAATCACAGTTTATTTGTTTATTATTATAAAGCATTACACTCGTAAACAACAACACCGGAGAGGAAAGTTTAAAATTTGTTTCTGTTTCGAAAAATTCTACTGGTAGATAAAAACTATCAATTTAATAATATATCCTGAAATTCCCTCCCTAATTTCAATATCTTTATCAAACCCGTTAGTGAAAAACACTTCAGAGAATTTTTTTTTCAGTATCGATATCATTGATTCTGGGGTAATATATTTTTATTATTAATATGTAAAGCAATAACTTCGTGGTAAGACATTATAACATAATGTTAGTTAACTTCGTAAAAACCACTACCAGATTTTAAGTGACCTTAAATCTGGTAGTGGTTTTTACTAAGTGAACTAACATACTGTTATAATATATTTTTCTTTATTACTATACAAATTTGCATGTAGTTATTATTATACAATTCCTTATATGTTATAAAAGTCTTTATAGAACAAAAAAGTTGAAACTATTTATAACATGCAATGTGTCTAAAATTTTTTAATTAATAAGCTTAAGTATTTATCTTTCAGATTCAGAGGCGACTACTGCTGCAAACGAACCGAAATCAAAATCTCAAACGAAAGAGGTCGTATTTACGTACAGCAGAAAGAATCCAATATCGTGTACCACGTGTGACTACAAGTGTAACTCAAAATGCTGATACATATACGGATATCGTGTACCATGTGCAATTATAAGTGCAATTCAAAATCTATGTTGAATCAGCACATGTCTATTCATACGGGAGAGAAACCAATGTCATGTAGCGTGTGTGATTATAAGTGTACGTCAAAACCTAATTTGAAAAAACACATGTTAATTCACTGCCAAGAGAAATCAATATCGTGTACCGTGTGTGATTACAAATGCATTTCAAAAGCTAAGTTGAAAGAGCATATGATTAGTCACACCGAAATTAACGTAATTTCATGTAATACGTGTGATTTTAAGTGCAATACAAAACCTGTGTTACACAATCACATGTTAACTCATACTAAGGAATATGAGTTGAATCGGCATATACTTTCTCACACTGGAGGGAAACCAATATCATGTAAGATGTGTGATTATAAGTGCATATCAAAATCTAACCTAAACCAGCATATTATATTTACTCACACCAAAGATAAACCGATATCATGCACTTTTTGTGAATAGAGGTGCAAATCTAAATCTATGTTGAATCAGCACATGTTTATTCATACCGGAGAGAAAAAAATGTTGTGTACCGATGTGATTATAAGTGCTTTAAAAAATCAGATTTGAATCGGCACATTTTGACTCACACGGGTGAGAAACCGTTTTCATGCTATATGTGTGATTATAAGTGCATCACAAAATCGGACTTAACTCGACACTTGTCTACTCACACCGGAGAGAAACCTTTATCATGTACAACATGCGAATATAAGTGTATTTCAAAAACTGATTTGAAAAAGCATATGTCAATTGATAACCAAGAAAAGCCAATATCATGTAACGTGTGTGATTATAAGTGCAAATCTAAATTTATGTTGAAACAGCACATGTTTTACCACACCAATAAACAAATGTCATGTACCAGATGCGATTACAAGTGCTATTCTAATTCCAAATTAATTTGGCACATGTGTACACACACTGGAGAGAAACCTTTATCATGTACCTTGTGTGATTATAAGTGTATTCGAAAATCTAACTTAAAGAGTCATATGTCTATTCACATCGGAGACACACCAATGTCCTGTTGCGTGTGTGATTATAAGTGCAATTCAAAATTCTGGTTGAATCGGCACATGTTAACTCACACCACAGATAAAAAAACGTCATGCAATACATCAGAGGCCGGACAACTCTCCGATGGCCAACCTCCCGACATGTAAGCTTAATTTCCGGTAGACAAAGAGTAGGGGAAGACAACGTTATATTCAGCTGAGTACTTCTTAACAAGTATTTTTATGTTCTTAATCGATTCTTGAAATTAAATTTTATGAATTTATTGGCACGGCTATCAAAATCGTAGAGAAAGGTGTTAATGATGTCATCATCACTGTTGGCTTTACAACCCCTCGTGAGTCGTAGTTTCCTCATGAGTTTTCTCCCCCTTCTTCTCGGTCTCGGCTCTCAACACTTCTGTAACTCCGAGGTAGATCTGTCTTTGAATGCATTATCATTATAAGAAATGCAAATAAAATAAGTATTCCAAATAGAAAAAAGACAAACACACAAAACTGTATTTATTACAAGGGAATAAATGAGTATATTAGCCTGCCAGAAGGTGTGAGGAAGCTGAGCAGAATCGATATGTTCAAACAAAAAATGTAAACGGCACATAACAATGGAAAATATATGAAGAGAAATATAATTTAATAAGTGTACACATATATATATATATTAATATATATCTCTCTATATCTCTCTATATCTCATATCTATATCTATATCTATACTATATAATGTTTATAATATAATCATTAATGAAACGGTGGATTCATTTACTTGAAAATGTCTAAAGGGCTTTGTAAAATTGAAGTGCATCATCACTTATGATTTAGAATGTAATGTATGTATGTAAAGGACTATGTTTTTCCGGTTACATTTTTATTTTTGTTCTTAGGTTCTAATGTTCTAAAATATAACAATTGTTGGAATTCACTATATAATTTTGTTTTTTAATACAAACTTAATATTTATAGAATTTTATATTATTATATTCTTCTATGTATTACACTTTATTTATTTTTCTGTATATTTTTTAACCAGGGAATATAAACAAGAGTGGAAAATTTTTTATAAAGAAACATTTTAATAACTATATGTTTTTAATCTAAATCGTGTATTGGGTCATATAAAATATGTATGGAACTAAATAAACAGTGCGATAAATAAATAAATAAAACCGATGATTTTTTTTGTGAATCCATTGGCTGTTTATATAATGTACATTTTAAATGCCTTTTGAGAATTGATGCAGATGGATGCGTGTGTGTTCATGAGCGAGATGGAAGATGCTGGACTCTATGTGACCGCGGGAACATACGGGACTAGAGGCTTATTTCGTTCAGCGCTTGTCTAGGTGAGGCTTCCTAATGCGCAAGAATGCCTTGGCAGATAATATTGTTGTATATATCTAAATAAACTCGTTAAAACTGAAGTTACTCGGCGTTTTATTTAGAAGACCGAAACCTGACAAGAGAAGTAATGTTAAAAATTCGGCGGAATATCATACACATGTAAAAAAAGGATATTGCTTTAAAAACTACAATCAAAAATATAGACACATCTCATTTCAACGGCCACATCTGTACTGGATCGTGGGAATGAAAGATTGTGGCGGCAGTAAAAATACAACTAAAGAATGAAACAAGATGTACAAGATAAATATATGTGCAACATCAAATTTTTTTATAGATGTGGTAGTCTATCATGAGTTACATTGTGTAAAGTGATCACTTAAGCCAGCCGTACGATAGTAAAAAACAAAACGAAATTTAAAAAATAGCTTCGTCTCTGTGAGACATCTATAATGTATCGGCTGTATTATGACAATAGCAATATTGCTAATTTGGAATCGTGACAGTTATTGAATAACAATCTAATGCCGCCAATTGTGACGTTTCAAGTTTGATTGGTTTGAAATTAATGAATTCAGTCAATCAGCGTAATTAAACGTAAGAAAATGTTAAATTATTAATAAATTGTGAATGTCATTCACAATTTGTGAATAAATTAACGTTTGTTTACGTTTTAGAGCTTTCTGAGAATTCATTAATTTCAAATCTGACAAAAACGTCAACATTGACGGCATTACAATGTTACACAACAACTGTTATGAATAACAAAATAGCAATACTGTTATTTTCAGAATACGGCCGTACATCTTAGATAAAACATCACACAAAAAATGAAGCCTCAAATTCTGTATGAGCTTTTCCTTAAATTATTTATATAATATGAAACTTTTAAGTTGAGTATAGAGTGACCCCTAAATCGTTCACACATTGAGCTTTTTACAATTTTAGATTATTGATGACAGAATCTCGAAGAATTTTAACTCTGTTATTTGTAAGCGAAATAATCAGGAATATATTTTCATTAAAAATATATATGGTAATGGCAAAGTGTCCTTGCGAATCCCATAGACCGGTGTAAGGTACGGTCGAGGGAAGATCGCCGACTAGATGGAAGCATCTGTTGAAGTGTGCAACTCCAAGGATGCTGAACAACGAAGCAGAAGATTTTATCTATGGTTTCCTTATTATCAGCGACTAAGACTGATTTGAACAACGGAGATAAAGAAATGTTCGATATTGGTTTCTCTCTGGAGTGAATAAACACCTGTAGATTAAAAAAACATGTTGACTTACTCCTATAATCACAAAGGGCACATTATGTTGGCTTATCTCCGGTGTGAGTAAGCATGTGCCGAGTCAACATAGAATTTGAACTGCACCTATAATCGCACACGGTGCAAGACATTGGTTTCTCTCGGTGGGTAAACATGTGCTGAAACAACTTAGGTTTTGATTTGCATCTATAATCACACATGGTGCACGATATCTCTTTGGTGTGAGTAAGCATGTGCTTATATAGTACAGATTTTGAATTGCACTTGTAATCACATGTGGTACATGATATCTGTTTCTCTGTGGTGTGAGTAAACATGTGCTGATTTAACATGAATTTTGATTTGCACCTATAATTACATACGGTACATGATATTGGTTTCTCTTGAGTGTGAATCAACATGTGCTTTTTCAAATAAGGTCTTGAGGAACACTTGTAATCGCACATGGAACATGACACTGGTTTCTCTCCAGTATGAAAAAACATGTGCTGATTCAATTTTGATTTTGAGTTGCACTTATAATCACACATGGTACATGATACTCTAATATGCATTACTAGCATGTGCTGAATTAACAGATGTTTTGAATTACACCTATATTCACACGTGGTGCATGATATTTGATTTTCTTGGCTGTAAGGAACCTCTAGTTCGATCAAACTAGATTTTGAAATCAATGAGTGTGCAGT
Source organism: Agrypnia vestita (assembly GCA_016648135.1). Taxonomy (NCBI): domain Eukaryota; kingdom Metazoa; phylum Arthropoda; class Insecta; order Trichoptera; family Phryganeidae; genus Agrypnia; species Agrypnia vestita. The sequence continues at coordinate 21,364 of JADDOH010002667.1, forward strand.
AGCAGTCGCTGCGGAGTCTGAAAAAAATAAATATTTGTTAATTGTTTGACATTTATTTCTTGCTACGTGACTTATAAAATAACAATCCTAGTAGTACTATGGTCGGGGGTTAAAGCCTCATTTCAGAAGACAAGCAATATTCCCTGCAATGACAAGTCATGTTACAAATCGTCACTGTATATATAATTAAGCCTATGTGCCGTTTAATACATTCTCAGATGAATTCAATTTGTAAATTTTTCATTTAAATAATATAGATATACTAAAAAAAACATTGCCGTTCATCTGGCAAGTCTGCCTAGTAATTATTTAAAATATTTTTTATAAATGTAGTCTGTGCAATTATTTTTTAAAACAGTTTCATTCGTTTATTTCAGAATGTACTAAAACGGCACATTGGCTTAATTATATATACAGCGACGATATAACGTGCATCACCAATAAATCAAGATCGCAGAGAAATCGGAGAAGGAACACTTTTGTTTGGTGAGTTTTGTCTATCATCCGAGTTTCTTCCCTTCTTATTGCATAAATTGCGGTCCATTAGTTTCGTATCCACACCCCCTTTCATTCCCGTCTCACCATCCCCTTATTCCCTTACTTCGTCCATCCATCTCGTGTCCCGGCGATTCGCGTCGGGCACAATAATTATGAATACGTGGATGTGTGCAGACTGTAATGTCGGTCTTTTGCAACTTGTGAAACCTGCTGATGCCCGAGGGCTTTATATCGGCTATTTTAAATAGTGATGTATTGCGAGTGACAGGACTTGCTTTCGGGGCATATTTAGAATAAAAATATCAATAAACATTTAAAAATCGACTTACCACTGGACATCTTCGCACATTCCTCTTTGACATCATTGTGAGTGATATCTACATCAGTACAGAGCTCGTTCTCCTGCGCTCCCCAGTCTGGCTCGGACTTGACAGTAGATATTCCTGGTTTATCTAAAAATCAGGAATGGTAAAGACCTAATGAACATGTCTTTTATGCCTGCCGATCAGGACTACTTAAGAGTTAAGAAAGTAAAGCGAATTTGTTATATTATTTGTAAGATACTTGTACGTGCTAAAGAGAAAATTAAGCGCGAGAGAAATTTAATCTTATATCATAAGAGGAAAAAGGTTACAATCGTTAAAAGTGAAAAAAAACGGAGAAGTGTTTTTCATCCAATTTCGAATTGAATCTTTACACATTGGGAGAAACAAACATACATCATCCATCACTCTTTCACAAGAACTCCGATCCTTCCCTAAACAATTTAAAACGTTTACTTACCACTGGAAATCTTCGTACATTCTTCTTTGACAGTAGTATAGGTAATATCTGCATCAGTATAGAGCTTATCACCTTTGGATCTCCATGTTGGCTCAGACTTGTCGGCAGATATTCCTTTCTCATCAAGAACGCTACTCGTATCGGGTTCATAAATATAATTTTCTTCTTTAACCTTGATGAGTTCATAGCCCTCGCTCCGAGGTTTGAACTTCGTCTGGAAACATTCGGTATGAACGGGATCCATGATTCTTCCAAACTATATTACACATACATACTACTTAACAATTTTAGAGTAGGCATTACATATTAGATTTTAATTTAAGGCTACGATTGCATTCTCCGTGTATACTATTTACATTAAGAATGCATGCCGGCCATAGAAGAACCGTTTCATTAGTTTACTGTGGTAGCAAAGGTATTCAAGTGACATTAAGGTTATGTTGACACAATACTGGTACCGATGTATTATATATATCAAATTATTATTGCCATGGAGAAAAGTCATAGACAAATTTCTTGGGCACGTTCAGTATACAATGTTGACGTTAATAGGTTAAAATATTAGGTTCTGAGGACAGGTACTTATTTAGGTTATTTTAACCAACGGGTACCGAAAGATCAAAAATAGAATCGGGGGCCGGAGAGGGGTACAAACAGAACCCCCGTCAAATTTGTGTTTTAATGAAGTATAATGGCGACATAATCGTGATTACTTGTGAAGGTTCGATGCGCGTTATTCCTCGGAATTAAAAAGTTCTCGGACACACATGCGTGGCCGCTCGACTTTGATGTGGGTACCCGTCACATTTGTTATTTCCGCTTTAATTAATAATAATTCGATTTTATGCCGTAGAGTAAGTTGTATTAATATTTGTGTTTTAGAATACGAGTTTGTATGTTAATATTTTTGTGACTATAGTTTTAGTGAACGCTAGCAGCGAGATCGAACGTTATGTATAGATCGACTTGCGCGCCGAAATATCTCCGCGCTGTCGACGGCGTGTCCGATCCAGCGCGGGCGTAGAGGGGGTGCGGGGAGAAGCTCCCCGTAGAGGCAGGAGGATATAAATCGGGTGCAAGCAACCGCCCGGGGCTGTTCGTGTCGATCTCTCCCCGAGGGAGTATCTCTCGCCTCGAAACGCCACTAGTCTGAGTGGCTACCATTTTTCCCGCGCCTGACTGACGCCACCAGCAGCGACAGAGAAGCTGCAAGAAGCCACGGCCACCGCGCCTCGGCTATGACCGGTTCCACAGTGAGAGGTCTCCGATGGAGGCCTGACGCCTCCAATCAACCGCGGATCCAGCGACATCGCGTGTGACCTAGGCCAGGAGCCACGGCTACCACGCCTCGGTGATGGTTCCCGAGGGAAGCTGGATGCCTCCCACCGAACGCGGATCCAGTTACCGCGACAGGACGAGCGAGTATGGTGGCTTGGACCACGCGCCCCGTCCGCGGTCTGCGCGGCTTGCCACCGCCACCTGCATCCAGAAAGCGAATAGTGACGACGGTGTTTTTTTGTGAACGATATTTTTTTGTGTAAAATGTACGATAAACTGATGAGAAGATCCACAGGGATACGATAAACTGATGAGAATGTTAAACTGTTTGCGTTTAGGCTAGGAGTAGTTATTAAGTTAGTGATAATTTTTCTAGTTGATAAGCATTGATAAGCATGAGAATTGTGTTTTTACTGTAAATAAATGATGAAATATGTACCTACGTATTGTCGTATAGCAGGTATTTTTTAAAATTTTTATTACCTTAAAAACATTGAATAAACCACTTGGAGTAGATTTACATATATCTATCTTCTTACCTACCTTACGTATCTTCCTCAGGACGGAAGCATGCTAAAGACTTTTTTTTATTCACTAATCAGTTATAACCTTCGGGTACCGGAAGATGAAAAATAGGATCGGGGGCCAGAGCGGGGTACAAAGTGACCCCAGGCAAATTTGCATTTTAATAAAGTATAATGATTTGAAAATGTTCTATAATATTTTTCATTACATTTCTTATACAATGCGAACAAGATTCTACTCAATGTGTATAAGAATCCGCAGTATTTCGACGTTTCATTACTCACAAGCACCCGACCGACGAAAGCCGTGCGAGCAAAACGACGTAACAATGTCCTATAGAATATTACCCGATTCGGGTGTTGTATTCTTTGGGATATTTATGAGAATCCGAAAAATCTCAATATCATTAATAATTATGAAATATTTTTAAAAATAAGTTTTTTATGGTTAAGTTGTGCCCCACTCTCGTTTCGGATCGGGATTGTTAAGTAATCTTTGTCTGATAAATGTGAAAGAAGTAGAAAGTCTCACTACTTTTCGTAGGTTAAGTGCAAGATATGTGAAAAGTAAGTTTGATTTATGATCGTGTTATGTTGTTTCATGTTTATTTTATTTTTTTAATTTCTTTACTTCGTGCCAGATGTGTAAATGTGTTTCTATTTATGTTGACATATTTTTCGAATATTTATGTTTATTTTGCTATGTTAATTTATGTTTTTAATTACTATATGTAAATGTTTTCTTTTTAAAACTAAATGAAAAAAAAATACACAAATACAAACAAATACAATAGTTTGTAATTTATGTACTTATATTAATCTTTATTATTACTTCAGTTTGCTTTTAATTGCTATTAATTTGTTCTTAATAATTTAACCGTGGTCTCTATTTGTTCTATTCTACATCTTACATTTAATCTTTTGTTTTACAATTATATTTTTTTATTATTATCATTTTCTATTTTTAAAAGGAGGCATCAAAATAAATCCAGTATATCACGAGGGGAGAAACAGGTAAATTATAGAAACACACACCATGTCCACAATTAATTTCTACTTTATAACGGACAATACAAAAGACAAATACTATGGACTATGACAAATTCTTAAGTCGCACTTAAATTAAAAATACTCTACTTAAAGATTAGTCTCCGTCGTGTGACTGTTATTCGTTGTAGTGGGTGCGTTGCGGCATCTTCACCGACCGCTTCCTCCAGAGACATGGATTCTTACAATTTGGAATTAAACTACACTTGCACGGTTCCTCGTCCGTATTTCTTGTTAAATAAATTTTAAATTATATTTAAATTCAGTTGGTGAATGTGCATAATTTAAAAAGTTTTTCAATTTGAGACACTATATTATAAGGAAAAATATACGAGCGAAAGTTTGCCGGCTCCTTTTTATATATGAATAATCACATAGAATGTTCTTAGGTTTTCACGGCCACTCAGAATCTTCAAGTTTGTGTTTACTGGTGTATTATGCCGTGTTGTTACGACCTTACGGGTCGATGTTTCGGATCCCATTGTAGGGTCCATCGTCAAAAGATACATTAAGACAGTTTTTGGTACCAACTCAAAAATTAAGGATTTGTTGAGATTAGCGAAGGGTCGAGATCACATAGAAACAGACGGTGTGTATAGACTCGATTGTCAAGACTGCGATAAAGTATACGTGGGACAAACGGCGCGTACAATTTCCAAAAGGGTCAATGAGCACAAACGGGCATGCAAACTCGGTCATCCAGAAAAATCAGCACTGGCCTAGCATTTTCTGGATACCGGCTCATTTTGCATTAGAACCGAAAATCCTTGGAAAGCCTAAGAGTCACCATACGCGTCTTATCAAGGAAGCACTAGAAATCTACAAGCACCCAATAAATATAAATAGAGATGATGGTCTCAAATTAAAAACATCTTGGTATCCGGCGCTTCAAAGTCATTCTCGTCGCAGACTCCGCAGGGATAGTGATCAGACAACAGATGAATCATACACACAACACAATACAACACGTCATGACTTCGGCATGGTATTGCAAGCCGATACTTAACCACAACACCAACATTCACAACAACACATCAGCCCTGATGATGGACCCTGCAATGGGATCCTAAACGTCGGCCCAAAAGGTCGTAACAACACAGCAAAATACCCCAGTAATAAACTTGAAGAATAATCACATTATAGATTTAAATCTTACGCACAGTGTGGTTCTAAAAGAGTTGTTAGCCATGTGAAATTTGCAGGATATTGCATTTGCAGAGTTAAGAGCTCATCATATGACGAACATGCTGACTTCAAACTCGTTTTCATTTAGAACAAGCTTGGGCCATATTCTAGAACATTTATAATTGCTCTCTCTCATCTGGTTGATTTACCATGACGGGAAGAAGATAATTATAATAAAATAAAGCTACTTATACTATACAGAAAGGAAAACATCGTTCCTACAGCAAAGTCAGCAGAAAGTCAAGGGAATGTCAAGACGCAAGTTAGGCCCGGTTGTTTCATGATGGATTAAAGTAAAAGTTCGTTTAAAATGGCTTAGGCCCGGTTGCGCCATCAGAAGTGAGAGTTATAGTTAAGAAAAAAACATATATTTTTGCGTTCTCCACCAATCAAAACACTCGTTTTCGTAGAAATCTATGCTTTTTGCTTAACTATTACTCTTACTTCTGATGGCGCGACCGGGCCTTATCCTTACTTCTGATGGCGCAACCGGGCCTAAGAGTTAAGAAAAAAGCATAGATTTTCACGTAAACGGGTCGTTTGAATGGTGGAGAACGCAAAAATCTATGCTTTAAACGAACTTTTACTTTAATCCATCATGAAACAACCGGCCCTTAGACACACAAGAACACGATAATTTTACTAGTTATCCCTTCCTTGGCGATATAGAGACTGAATTTCTATCTTAAATCATAATTGCTGTCGTATGTCCGTCTCTAACGCTACACTTATAACTAATGCTAATAGATGACGCTAGCATTCTTTACGAGTATTAAATACACATATACAGGGTGTCTCAAAAAGAAAATCATAAACTTCGGGGGAGCCTTCTTCAAGCAATTTTGAATAGAAAATATTACAAACACTTTGGGTGAAATATTAACAGTTACGGAGATAAACGACATCAAAGTTTGCATTGTTTTTTCAATATTTGACATATTTTTTGTTAAATACTCGTACGAAATATTAAAAATTCATTCGCTTTAATACAAGTCAAACAAAATGAGAAAAACCTTGGAAAAAATATTTTTCAAATTTCTGCAAGGTTTTAATAAATTTTTTTTCACTTGAATATTCCATATAAGTAACTGTAGTGATAGTCTTACGTTTTAATGAATAAAAGTCGAAAATATTGAAAAAAAAAATTATCTTTGATGTAGCTTATCTCCGTAACTGTCGACATGTCACTGAAGTGTAAATAATATTTTCGAATGAAAATTGCATGAAGACTCCCATGAAAATTTTTCTACTAGCTATGAGAAACCCTGTATAGATAGTTAAATTATTAATAAAAAGAACCGTCATTACTGACGGGCTGTCGTTAGTTAAGTAATAATGGCTTGCGCCGGCGTACACATCCTTAACACACTACTATTGAGGAATATATAAATAAATTCTACGGACAGTGCCAACTGTCTGGCACACACAAAATGTAAAGAAATTAAGATGATACCTGCTTAACGTTACACCGTTAATATTCGGTCTCCGACTTTCTGGACTTTCAGCTAATCATACAAAAAATATCCATCCTTAAAGTATGCACACTATATAATATGAAATTTTAATGAATTTTTTGATATTTGAATATGGTTAATATACCTTATAATAATAAAAAGTGATTACTCACAATCTTTTTCAGAGTGTATTAAAAAATATGAAAGAAAAGGTATTCACCAATATAAACTGCTAGATCAAAAGGTATTGGAGTGAAGGTGTTTGGGTCCCTTAACCCTAGATTCATCAACTATATTGTTCATAAAGTGAGGTGTCTCTGATACACCTCACTTTCAAAGTCACTACATTTAATGATTACGGGAGATATTAAAAAAAACTACAAAGATTAATTAGAATGAACTTTTATTTGGAGGTAAAACATAAAAAACTTTCACGCCGCGCGCTGTGAGCGTTTTATTACTTGAGTGTGTATGAGAGACGTATGTTTATGAATCTAGGGTTAATAAATTAGTCCCAAACTAAAGGCCGGTTGTTTTATCAGTAATTATAGTAATGGTTAACCTCCTTAGACCCAAAAGACCCAAATTTGCTACTCAACATATATACATGGTAAAATCTATCGATGGTAAGCTTAACTGATTTGTACACGGACACACTACCGAACATTGATCTGAGAGATTTTTTCCAACTGCCGATCTAAGTCTCCTACAGGCGACACTGGAACGAGGAGGTTAAGTAAAAAGCATAGATTTTAACGAAAACGCGTTGATTGGTAAAAAACGCATATCTATGCATTTTTAAAAACTATTACTCTTACTCCTGATCGAACAGCTGACCATAAGTAAGTATGGGACGGTGATTGGAGCTGATGAACTATCGACGCCAGAAGATAAAGTTAGTGCGCTAGAGCGGTGAGAGGCGGTGCGAAGTGGCTGCACGAAATTAATAAAAAAACGACATATCCCTAAGACAGTGCATATAAGCATATCCCTAAGACAGTGCATAGGGTACATAAGCAGGTACTAAGATATAGGGTGAGTCTAGCATGCAGCAGAAGTTCTGAACGATTGCCTGATGAAGATTGTCAAAATAGTCAGTTGACATCCAGGACCACTGCGCCTAGCAAAAGTCACGTAATACAAAGAGTAAATACACGAGGACGATATGTTTTGCATAAGTATTTATGAAAAGTTTTTGCGCATATGAATCGAACTACTTTAAAGCCCACATAGATAACTGCATTCATTACATTTAAAGGACTTCTGTGAGTATGTTTAATGACATGGCTCTTGACATCACTCCTAGTTGCACTAGGATAACTGGTTTTTTAACAAGAATACAGATTGCCACTTTCATGTTTAGCCATGTGAATTTTCAATTGTTCTCCCCTAATGCACTTATAATCACACATGTTACATGACATCGGTTTCTCACCAGTGTGAGTAAACAGGTGTTTTTTCAACATAAATTTCGATGTGCACTTATAATCACACATGTTACATGATACTGGTTTTTCACCAGTATGAGTAAACATATGCCTATTCAACTTCGACTTGGAATGGCACCGATAATCACACATAGAACATGAAATTGGTCTTTCTCCTGTGTGAGTAAACATGTGCTTTTTTAATTTGAAATTTGAAGTGCACTTATATTCACACAAGTTACATGATACTGGTTTCTCTCCGGTGTGAGTAAACATGTGCTGAATTAACTGAGAATTCGAAAGACACCTGTATTCACACACGGAACATGGTATTGGTTTTTCTCCGACGTGGGTAAACATGTGACTATTTAACTTAGAATTCGAATGACATCTATAATCACACATGCTACACGATATAGGTTTCTCTCCAGTGTGAGTAAACATATGTCTATTCAGCCTAGATTGTGTAAGGCACTTATAATCACACATGGTACATGATATTCGTTTCTCTCCAGAATGTGTGAACATGTGACTGTTTAACAAAGATTTTGAATTGCACTTATAATCACACATGGTACATGACATTGGTTTCTCTCCGGTGTGAGTTAACATGTGCTGGTTTAGTATAGATTTCGAATGACATCCATAATCACATACGGAACATGTGAATGGTTTCTCTGCGGTATGAGTGAACATGTGTCTATTCAATTCAGATTTAGTAAGGCACGTATAAATACATACGGTACAAGCTATTGGTTTCTTTCCAGTATGAATAACCGAGTGTCTAGTTAACTGAGTTTTTGAGTGACACTTATAATCACACGATGTGCATGATATTGGTTTCTCCCCTGTGTGAATAAACATGTGCTTATTTAACAAAGGTTTTGAAATGCATTTATAATCACATATCGTACATGCTATTGGCTTTTCTCCGGTGTGAGTAAACATATGTTGGTATAGCTTAGATTTGCAATCACACTTATAATCACACAAGTTACATGAAATCGGTTTCTCTCCTGTATGGTTAAACATGTGCTTTTTCAAATTACATTTTGAAATGCATTTATAGTCACACACGGTACACGATATTGGTTTTTCTCGGTTGTGAGTGAACATATGTTTATTTAACGTAGATTTCAAAATGCATTTATAATCACACAAGGAGCACGATACATTTTTCTCTCCCTTGTGAATAAGCATATGTTGGTTCATATTAGATTTTGAATTGCATTTGTAATCACATATGGTACATGATATTTTTTTATCTGTATTATGAATCGCCATGTGGTCTTTCAGCGTAGATTTTGATGTGCACTTATAATCGCACACTGTGCATGCTACTGGTTTCTCTCCAGTGTGCGTAAACATGTGTCTCGTCAAAGAAGTTTTACGATTAGTAGAATAACTACACTCAGTACAAGATAGAGTTTTTTTTGTAGAAGGGCTTTGCAGCAGCTTTGGAAGTCGGGTGGTGTTACTTCTTTTTGAACGCACCCGGTGGCCCGGGTTGGCTCTCGCCCGAGTGTCTGAAAAAAAAAGACGTTCATCATTAAAAATCATTCGCGTTTAAACTTATCTAGCTTTAAATAAATCCAGGAAGATCGTATATACATGGAATTGTATCCCAGAATATTTTAAACACCCGCATAACATTTTAGATCATTTTTCAACGGGTTCAATTTTCAGGCAAAAATCCATTTTATAAGCATCATGCCACACCAATACCTAGAATAACCTAACAAAAAATGTGAATTAATCATTTCAAATACCAATAAATTATGTATAAGTTACGGTGATTAATTTTTACGTCGAACATTTTTGATATCAGTGTATCTTTGACGCACAACAACTGTTCCGCAAATTAAATATAAAAGGAATATATATGTCGGGTGGGGGTGAGGCTTGATTCGATGTGGGGGAGTATGGAAGTGGAGTATAAAATAAGAATACATTAAATATATATGTTTTTGTTTATCCATTAGGGTCATTCTGACTTGTCGATAGTCTTTAAATAAAAAAATAAATAAAAATAATATGTCATTCGTTAAAATGAATTGTTAATTAATTGTATTAGATTCAGGGTATTTTTAATTTCTAGCATTTTTAAATCATCTAACCTAACAATTAAATGACATTTTCTTTTTATGAGTAGCCTATCTTTATGGCATGGTTTGTAGTGATGGGTCCGCTCTGTACTAAGTACTACAATGAAGTACTTCATTTTACTGAAGTGAACACTTAACACGTTTTTAATCGAAGTGTACACTTTGAATTGCGCACTTCACACCGCACATTACAAATATGACACATCAAAGTTCACGCGTCAAAATCTGTACTTAATTGTTCAAACATGTAGCTAAAATGACCTTTTTAAATCCCTCCAAGAGAAGTTATTTTTGGCCCGACTTAGAAGAAACGACAATTTCAAATCCCACCTCCCGTCAGCGGTAATTTTTAGCTACATGCACAATTTTGTAGCACTGCAAGTAGTTCACCTCATGTAGTTCACTGAAGAAGATGAAGTGCGTAATGTGTCGGTACCTACTACAAATGAAGCGCACTCTATGAAGCCTTCAAATTGGTGAACGTGTGCGTGTTAAAGCCTTCATTCCGAAATTAAGTTTTTTTTATTTTTTATTTATTTTATTTGGGAAACATTGAGTACAATTCTTTTTTTTATATAAATTCAAAAAAAATATTCGTAAAAAAAAAACTAAATAAGAAACAATGATAAAGAATATGTTATAGATAATAAATATTTCAAATATTGAAATTATCATAATGCATAAAATGGGAGGGGTGGGGAGAGGGAGGGAACGGGATTCAGTTAAAGAAGTATCAAATTAATAGTCATAAATGAGATTATGGAGTTTCATTTTAAATAAAAGCAAATTGTCAGTAAAAATATCTAGATTATTTGTAGAATTTAACAGACTGTATTTTGAGGTGCAACGAGTTAAAAAGCAGTTTTTTTAAGTAGTTAGTCCTACCAAAGTTTGCGTAAAATAAATTATTTGAACGCGTTGAGTATGTCGGACAACTTAAACCTATTTGCTCTAATAAATAGGGTGAGTCAACCAAGTTATTCAAGATTTTATAAAGATAACACAGATCTTGTATGCATCTTCGATATGATAGAGGAGGGATTTTAGATTTTTTCCCTCCGCTAATGGTTTAATACTTCTTTTAAATGAACTTACCATTTGAAGTCTTCGTACATTCACCTTCGACAGTAGAATGTGTTATCTTCTTAGCAGTACAGCGCTGATCATCTTCCGCTCCCCGCCCTGGCTCGGACTTAGACGTTCCTGGCTCAGATTTATCTACTGATCACAATTAATTAATGTTAGTATTTTGTAAAAATGTATTTAATACATAATATTGGGTATTTAAGTATCTGCTCTCACTCATTCACATTGAGTGAGAGCAGATACTTAGTGCAGCGGATGTTGACCATAGAATAGGTGTGGGATGGATGAAATTTAGATCCCTAATAGGAATCTTGTGTGACCCGAAAATGCCTTTAAAACTTAAAGCAAAGATATACCAGACTATTGCTAGACCCACAATAACGTATGGCTCCGAATGCTGGACTGTGTACAACTCCTACTCGAGGCAACTCGAAACAGCAGAAACGCGAATGCTCAGATGGTCGGCAGGGGTTACACTAAAATAAAGAATTCAAAGTTCGCATTCGTGGAAGCCTGACTGTCACGGACATAAACAGCAAGCTTTGTATACACAACAACTAGATTCATCCCAATTTTACAAACGCTTAATTCAGAATAACCGTAAAATATCTCCAAACAACAAACCATTAAAGGACTTAAACTTTATATATTAGAGAAATTATAAATAAATAAAACAAATAATTATCAAATTGATATCTCGTATTCTCCCCTATTAAATATATTTAACTATACATAAATATAAGATGTTTTAGGTGTACATAAAAAATGACATTATACTAGTTTGTCTTTTTAGCAATCACTTAAATCTATATCTTTGTTGTTTTTACTCAAAAATAAAAAGTCACCTTCACTTATTGTATTATCTTTGGTTTTCCTCAAATTATCAAGTCTAATATCTATCATATATTGTTTGTATTTATTCAATTATTCTTGTTATTTCCAATTATACAGATATTATAATTGAAAAACCATTCCCTGTATTGAATGTATTATTATTAATGTAATTTCCCATAATATCACCAAATAATTTTTGTAATATACTCACTAAAATTTTTTATTTTGATCAGTTGATAATGGTATAATCTGCTGAAATGATCATCCCGGTTTGGATACTAAAAGTATTGAACTCTTAAAATCGTGTCTTGATTTTATAATTTTTAAAAATTAATAAGTATTTAGTACAAAGTATTGTATGCTTGGGCTGCAAAGTAAATTAAATACGGGAATCTTCTGTTCAAATCAAATGTCGCATTGAGCAAGCTCGTGTAACCTTCATACGCATGAGAAATATGTTCCGCATAGGGAATGCAATCCCGGGTCGGGATTGCCCTTTCGGGATCCCTCGAGATTAGGATTTCCAATCCCGCGGGATCACTAGGGATCGGGATCCCAAATGCTTTTGTGTTTTTTTTTCGTTTATAGAGTTGAATAGCAAATATAACGATGGACAAAACCTTGCATTTTTATATCAGCAATTTTAATAAAATGTCCATTATTAACCATTGCGTTAAAGTTTTTGTAGACGTTTTTCTAAGCATCAATCAGTCAATGTAGTAGAGTTAGAACACGTTTTTATTACCATGTTGGGTTGATAAAGTACGGGAAATATTATTCAATGCAATTTTCATTATTTGAATGTAACATGAACATAATTTTTAAGTACTTACTGAAAGCTCTACAGACATGCACAACTAAACAACCAAAACAAAAAAAAATGTTAATCAATCCCGATAATCCCGTCCGATTTTTAGGTTCGGAATTGATCTCGTAAAATGCCTCGAGATCTCGCGGGATGTGGATTGCTTTCCCTAGTTGCGTGGTCATGATCTCAACCTTGGAATGCGAATGGTCAGATGCTGAGTGCTCGATCTAAGCCGCTTTATCTATTCGCGAATCAACATCATCAATTGATCTACACACGATTTTAAGAGTTCGATACTTTTAGTATCCAAACCGGGATGATCGTTTCGGCAGATAATGCCATTATCAACTGACCAAATTAAAACATTTTAGTGAATATATTACAAAAATTATTTGGTGAAATTATGGGAAATTACATTAATAATAATACATTCAATAAAGGTAATGGTTTTTCAATGTATAATTGGAAATAACAAGAATAATTGAATAAATACAAACAACATATGATAGATATTTGACTTTCCCGAAAATTGATAATTTGGGGAATAACAAAGATAATACAATAAGTGAAGGTGACTTTTTATTTTTGACTAAAACAACATAGATATAGATTTAAGTGATTGCTAAAAAGACACGCTGGTATAATGTAATTTTTTATGTATACGTGAAACAACTTATATTTATGTTTAGTTAAATATATTTAATAAGAGAGAATAGGAGATATCAATTTGTTAATTAATTATATTATTATTGAAATTTTTGTTTATTTCTAATTGCTCTTATATATTTAGTTTAAGTCCTTTATTGCTAAAGTGCAAGGGAATTGGTTTGTTGTTTGGAGATTTATTATGGTTACTATGGTTATTATGGTTAAATACTCATATCTTAAAATAAGTCATATAAATATAAAATAAGTAAATACTCATTCTTTAGGAACCGGCATGTAAAAGTGCCGTTATTTTTAAAGGGTAACAGCCAGTGTTTTAATAACTGACAAATAAATTCTTTTTAAAATCTGTCATCTTCTCATTGTAACATCTGTCACCATTTCATTGTAACATCTGTCACCATATCATTATAACATCTGTCACCATCTCATTGTAACAACTGTCACCATATCATTATAACATCTGTCACCATCTTATTGTAACATCTGTCACCATATCATTATAACATCTGTCACCATATCATTATAACATCTGTCACCATCTTATTGTAATATCTGTCACCATTTCATTGCAACATCTGTCAATGAAATAAAAATGGACTTACGTTCTTCTTTGACGTTAGTGCAATACGAAACACTAATATCTGAATATAGCTCATCCTCTTCCACTCCGCAGCCCGGCTCAGACCCGACGGTGGATGTTCCTGGCTCCAACTTGACGACAATATTTCCTGTATCGTATTGATCGATATTCTCATCGGGTTCCTGGGCATCATATTCTTCTTTAACCTTGATGGGCTCATAGTCCCCGCTCCCGGATTCAGACTTTACCGTGAAACTTTCGAGATGAACGTGATCCATGATTCTACTGAACTGTATTATACGCAGCACTCTTGAAAGTACTATTTATCGGGTTTTACTTCGATACATTTGACAATGGCGGCAGACATCTCATCAATAACGGGTGTGACCACGGCGCCTCTTTAGCAATCCCAGATACTATTTCTTACATTACCAATGCATTGACGGCCTTAGCAGAACAATTTCATCATTTTATCATGATAATAAACACATTTAAATGACTTTTAAAAGAATAAGATGCAATACTGTCCGACTTAACGCAAAATATAAACGTCAAATGATTTTTACCACAGATAAGCCATAGATAAAGTTTTGTACGTTCAGTGTAGCAGTGAGCGATGACGTTTTAATTCGGCGGTAGCGCTATTGTCTCTGGATGTAGATATAAATTCCGGCTATAAATTCACTAAGTATAATTTTTTTTTTTACTAAGTATAAATTCCTCAAGTTTATTATAAAAACATTTTGAATTGCCTTTTTTTTTATTTATTTTATTATTTCATCACGTTTTTACAATCTGTCTTGTATTTTATAATAACAAATTTGTTTTATGTTGTTTAGTAATGGTAAAAAGTGTTGTATATATTTCTATATAACAATTAAAAATAACCTTCCACAACGATTTCATTCTCATATTTTCAAATGCATTTTTCTTTTAAACTACTCCAATTAAACATTGTCAGGGGGCGTAACTTGGGAGAAAAATGAAAACACTGGAAATTAATTCAGTTAATTTATTACCAAAGAACCGAACACGAGTACCGTTCGTAATTTTATAGTCGCTAAATGTCATATATTTTACACATTTATTCCTGAACTGTTCCTCAACACTGTCTCTATTACTTAGATTTAAATTCCGCTCAATGTTCGCTCAACACCGGAGATAAACCAGTACCTTGCACCATGTGCGATTATAGGTGCAAATCAAAATCTACTTTAAATTTACATATATTGACTCGCACTGGAGGAAACCAAAATCATGTATCACGTGCGATTACACGTGCAAAACAAAATCAGACTTAAACCGCCACATGTTAACTCACACTGGAGAGAAACCAATTTCATGTACTGTGTGTGATTATAGGTGTAAATCAAAGTCTACATTAAATCGGCATATGTTTACCCACACCGTAAATTGAAATTGATATCATGTTCCATATGTGATCATAAGTGCATTTCAAAACCTTCCATAAATCGACACGTGTCTATTAACATCGAAGACAACTCAATATCATGTTCTGTTTGTGATTACATTTGCAGTTCAAAATCAATGTTGAATAAGCATATGTTAACTCACACCAAAGATAAATCGTTTACCATGTGCGATTATAAGTGAATTGAAAGAAAACAATTGAAAAATCTTATTCATGTTCCTGTAATGAATGTTATTATTTAAGTGCTGCTAAGAGTGACATAAAGGAACTTATGATTGAACATACTTTAAGAAACCTTTTCTATGTTACGAATGCACATATCAGTGTGCGGCTAAGCGTTGTCTGGTAATTCATATGCAAAATCACTTTTATTTATTTATTTATTAACATGAAGTACTCATAAGTTCACAATTTCAATAACACAACAAAATCTTGAATTATTTTAACTGGAATTCAATTACGAATGACTCCATTAACGATACAATTTCGATTCCTAAAACGCTAAGCTAACCAACGGTGAGACAGGAAAATAAATAATAAACAAATATTATATACTAATAATAAAGGTAAAAATATTAAATACTAATAATATAGGTTTAAAATTGAATAATTTAGATTTTTTTAAATTAGGGAGGCGGTAAATAATATAGCACCCCTAATTAACAACCAAATTAATTTTTCATAAAGCCCTTTGTTCAATTTAATGGTCACAAAAGATGGGCGGCCTCCTATCAAATCAAACGTACAGTAGCCGGCAAACATCTTGAAATTTTATGGCGCAGTGGGGGAAAGTTTGCGCATGTACCATTCCACCAAAGAGACCCAAATTTTGTCTGCGCATTCCCCCACTACGCCAAGGAATTTCAAGAAGTTTGCCGGCAACTGTAAACTGTAAGATTTCTACTTGGATGGAACTAAATCTTAAATCAATAAAGAAAAGCCAAAACACAGCTACAAAGTTGATAATTGAAGGCGTAAAAAAAAATAGTAGTACTTCAAAAATTTAAATTCAATAAAACAGGACGATGAGAATGGCAGTAAAAAGGTACAAGTAGACATTCTAAAAACAAAAAGAAGTTACCACATTTATTTAGTTATTTTACATTTGTCGATACATTTCAGTGCACACAATATTTTAATTAACAAGAGCATAAAATCACAAAAACATATAAACCACACAATAGCGAGATGGGGTAATAAAGTAAAAAACTGATAATTTAATGGAGCGAAAACATCCGTCGCAAGAAAAATAAGAATGTTTTACGTTTAATACTTAAATTAATCATAATATAATAATTGAGTGAATATAGGCAATAATAATTGTGTTAAAGTTCTTAAAATAAATGAAAGCATTGATCATCACGTACGACAGTGTAACTATGCAATCGGTGCTATTGGATTTGGCTTATGGATTTTGGGATTCCCATATATTTCTGGTGTCTTCGACGCTTACATTACAAGCTGTTTGTGCAAGCATCGAAAACACGACATGACCTTAAAAACATAAACCAGAAGATTCAGAACAAGACACAGAACCACAAACTCATATACGATTTTCTAGCCTCGCTGCCCACTCTATTGGTTGGTGCTCCAGCACAGTGATGTGGGACCCACTATAGGGCCGTTCTACGAGCAAAGGCTCCCGTATCGGCCCTACACAGTCACTACCCATTTTGGCATTGTTTTGATGCTAAAGCAATTTCCTAGCTATGCCGAAGCACAAGTACTCGTGCGACGCGGCGAGGAAACTGCACAAACCACCCTGCGAGAATAATAATTTATTTGAAAGAAAATATCAAAATACAAAATCAAATCACAAAACAAAATCATAATAAATAACGAAATAATGTATATGTAATAGATCTGAGGGACGTATGTAGCGACGCATGAAAGAGACAAAGCATGAAAGAGAGAGCAAATGCTTTATAAGGTCGCGCGCATGTGGTCTTTGGGCTTTTTTCACCTTTATGTAGAGACAGACCGCTAGTGTTCATTGTAACCGCTGTATAACGTATTGTTGCCATCAATAAACCAAAAGTAACCGACAACCTCTTTTATTGGAGAACTCTGACATCACGACGAGATAATAAGAACATCACACATAATATAACCAAATGGATGGAAATACAAAGAAAAGAAAATTATGAACCATAAATTTCACGAAATTAAAATATAAATGATACCAAAAAATACAAACCAGGAAAAATGAAAAACATAATAAAATTATATAAATATAAATAAAGGAAGGTTGCACAAAGACAAAAATTATAAAAACGGCACTCCCCTTGGCGTAAAAGAGAAAAAAGACAAACAAGTCACGGACTCGCAGTCCAGAAATCCAGGCGTTAAACATGCGCTCCAGCACAATCGACGGTCACTACTTTGGTTAAAGTTACATTTATCTTAAGTCTAATAAGCCTGCTCTCTTCATCGACTCTGTTGCCATTTCTTCATCTGATCCAGCAAAGAATGTTGTGTCAATAGCGTACTAGAGATATCTTTCTCATAGTATTGTCACTTGTACTTGAACATGGTGTTGTACTTGGAAATCGCCCGCATTACGCGTCGGTTCACTCACAAACAGTTGATTCTTCAAACTACTCACTGTCCGTAAGCGCGATATTTAAATAATATCTGTAACCCTAAATAACAGGGTTCAGGTGGTTAAATCGTGCGATCACTGCGGCAACCTCCACAAAACATCATATGGAGTACCGCAAGGAAGTGTTTTGGGACCCACGCCCTTCCTCATATATGTCAATGAAATGTGTAACTCCAATTTAGAAAACGGTAAAATAATTTCTTTTGCAGATAACACAGTGCTTCTTTTTCAAGATGATTCCTGGGAAAATGTTTTAAAAAAGGCACAAACTGGATTGAATCAAACAACATAATGGCTCGACAAAAATCTACTAACAGTAAATGCTTCAAAGACAAAATACATGTGTTTCTCCATCAGTAAAAGAACAGTAATAAAACAGCCCAAAAATCTACGGATTCACACATGTCAATCAAATGATAAACCCTGTGATTGTACAAATCTGCAGACAACGGAAGATATACGACATCTAAGTGTGTACATAGACCAGCATCTAAACTGGAGAAAACATATTTTGAATCTCACAATCCGAATAAGAAAGCTTGTTTATTTTTTCAAAGAAATTAGAGATGTACTCGACGCTCCGACAAGAAGAATAGTATACTATGCACTGTGTCACTCACTCATTAATTATGCAACTGTCAGTTGGGGTGGTGCAGCTTGTACTATCTTAGATGCATTAAGCAAAGCCAAGAAAATGGTATGAGAGTTCTTCATAAAAAGCCATTTCGTTTTCCTTCAGAAGAATTTTTTAGAGAATGTCACGTCCTGGACATCAATGAAATATATTTACTCAACACATTAAAATATTTTTTCCGACATAAACAAGATCACCAACAAATAACTCATTCACACTCAATAAGGGCACAGGTGAACTGCGACTATCTTGTACCAAAATTCACAAAAACATTTTCACAAAGATTTAACCTCTTCCAAGCACCAAAAATATTCAATACTCCTAACACTACACTAAAAACTTGTAGCCATAGTCTCGCGTATTTTTCTTCAAAAGTAAAAATATGGCTGCATGAAAAGGGAAGAAAGCATGCCCAAAACCTATTAAAAGCCATGATATAAACTAAATTTGAAAAATACTAATCCTACAAGAACATTTACTTTCATCTTTTTAAATACTTTTAATTGTTTTATTTATTTTTATTTTATTTTATTAAATATCGTATTCAGATCTTTTTTTTTCCTTTGTCTATAATAGAATTATTTAACACCATATTAATTCTAAACATTTAATTATTACTATTACTCAATTTTAATTGGCAATAAGATTGATTCGCAAATGTTATATAAATACTAAATATTCTTGAACATTATACTACTGGAAGACCACTGTCTGCTATAATACAGTAAACTACTAGTGTAGCAGGCAGGGCGTCAAATCAATTTAGTGTTTACTTGCTGCCAAGACTCTCAGCAACAATGAAAAAGTTTAATTTAATTTTGTAAACACTGTAAAATTGTAAACATTTGTAACTTTGAATAAACATTTGAATGTGAATAAACCCGTCAAAAATGACGGTAATTTTATTTATTTAAAAAAATAAAGAAAAGTAAAATTGAAAGAAAAAGAGGTTTTCATACTATAAAGAAGTTACGGACGTTACACAAAGTAACGACGGACGGACCGTCGGACAGACGACGATATTATTATAATTGGGATACGCAGCTTCCCGCCCGCAGAGGCGGAACTCAGGACGTTTGGACGTTGCTCAACGCGGCATCTGAGGCACGCTTGATTGACACACATAACGACGCGCGCCAAATCTACGTAGCTTTGCAAACACACTTATAGATCAACATCGTCCGTGATATTCCATTGTGTACAACCTTGTGTCGGCGGGACTTATATTTACATTTATCGCACATGGCGTACGGTATTCTTTCCACTCCGGAGTGCGTACGCATGTGCTTTTTCAATTCAGAATTGTTTGAAAAACTAAAATCACACAAGTCACATGGTATCGGTTTGTACTCAGTGTGAGTGAACATGTGCCTATTCAATACGCATTTAAAAGTGCACTTATAATCACACAACGTACAAGATATTGGTTTCTTTCTTGTGTGAGTGAACATGTGTTTCTTCAAATTTGATTTCAATTTACACTTGAAATCACACATGGTACATGATATCGGCTTTTCCTTAGTGTGACATAACAAGTGTCTCTTCAAATTAGATTTCAATTTACACTTGTAATCACACAAGGTACATGATATCGGCTTTTCCTTGGTGTGACTTAACATGTGTTTCTTCAAATAAGATTTCAATTTACACTTGTAATCACACATGGTACATGATATCGGCTTTTCCTTGGTGTGACTTATTATGTGTCCTTCCAAGACATATTTAGATTTGCACTTATAATCACACACGTCACATGATACTGTTTTATCTCCGGTATGAGTTAACATGTGCTGGTTTAGCATTAATTTTGAAGTGGCCGTGTAGTCGCACTTGGTACATACTATTGACCCTCCGAGATGCCCTCGCTCTGGAAGCTGGGCGGTGTCTCCGCTCTCTGGAGGGACCGGAGTTAGCGGAACAGCACTCGACTGCGCGTCTGCAAGAATAATATATCAGCGTATTGTTAAATATTTACACACCACTACGTTATCAATTGACAAAATTACTATTTTTACATCTCTGTCCTTCCTATTCCGTAGATAACAATCACCAAAATAACAATATTGTTATTTTGGCGATTGTCACCCCAAACATAATAATAGAAAACACGTAGATTTACGACAGTCCTAGTAAATCGGTGATTACCCCAAACACCCTAAAATAGACGGAACGTATTTATTTTTACCCGTGTGATTACTTAATAAGTTTATAGGGGTGTAAAAGGGATTCATAGAAACTTGTCATTAAAAGATAGAAAGTAAAAATTATATCCTGTGTTTTGTGTCCACGTGTGATGATGCAATATCACTTTTCAATACCCAACTGTTGTGCAGTAATGGCATTCTAAGCATATATGAGCGGCATTTTTGGGGCAATTAATATCTAGATAAAATTAAAATTGGTAGGTACATGCATATTTTATACACGTACCTACCTACCAGAATTTTAATGTCGGACCTCCACAATGTTTGGGTTCTCTTAAAAAAGAACTGTTAGTATCACGCTAATCAATCATTGAAATCTGGATGGTTTTGCCTAAAATATAAGTTTTTAATGAAATTTATATAGATAGTTAGGTACTACTATCATTTTAAAAGTTGATAAAAGTCAGTTTGTCCCGCAAAAATCTACTAATTTCTTCATCGAAAGAGTCTTTATACTAAATAAGTCAATATTTTGGTCACAATGATAGAAATGTGGACATTTGACATATGTCTTGACGTTTCAATATTTTTGATTGTTGAGGACAGAATCACCAACTTACAATGTTGTTATTTTCAGAATAGGTCAACAAACTTAAACAGACTTCAGAGGACAAATCGATTAGAAATATGAAATGACATGACTTAGAAATAAGTAATAAATTGTAATATTATTATGGCATTTTGCATCGGAAAAGGTGGATGAATACGCATAATTTGACTAAAAATTGACTAAAATTCTACAGGAAATAACACAGAAGACACGTGCAATAATTAAGAAAACTTTTAGGTAAAGTTTCTATCTTCAAGACTAATCCGAGACACGAAATTGAATGAACACGAGACCGAATACGAAATTGTTTATACTGAAGTGTAATAGATTCAATTATAAACTACGCCTTAAACAATTACGAACGAACGTTTTAAACTTGTCAAGTCAAAATAAAACTACTAATATTAAAAACAATTAAAACTACTTTAAAATATCCAAATATTTAACACGTTGTATTAAGGTTTAAAACACATTTCCAACGTTTCAAAGTTTAAAACAAATGGTATTATAAATTTTAATCAAAATAATGACCAAATCATGTCGAAAACAATTAAATAATTTATAACCATTCACTTGAAAGTTTGAGAGATCTGAATAGTCGGGAAGTTGGAGAAAAATCAATTATAAGATAACAAACAAATAGACAAAGAGAGTTAAATAAAAGCATGTAATAATTTTGTATAAAACATTTAAAGGGGTTAAAAATCCTTCCATCCCTCAGATAATACTTTTTAGTTCCTGCTTTATCAAATTCATGGATCATAAAACACACAAAAAATAAGAACTGTTTTTCTTACATTTGGATATTTTGTCGAAAGAATCTAACGCGTCATATCATCGTAAACAAACATGTTTTACACATAATTACACTAAAAATCATAAAAAAAACATCTCTATAATGAGCCCTATGCAAAAATCATGCAATAGCGAATTAAATATCGACGTATTACTTTTTTGTGGGTTCAAATTCTTAGAAAACATTTTCTAAGCCCATCTAAGGTACAAGCGTGTAAACAGCAACATCTAATACCGTTTTGAAAAGGACATTGTTGCATAGGGAGTTGTGTAATTTTATTACAAAATTGCAAGCTTCGTCAATTCCGAGGTGATAATATTATTATTTTTTAAATATTTGTAGAAATTAGTTTGTTTCAAAATGTCAAAGTTGACTTACCGCGGGAAATCTTCGCGCATTCTTCTTTGACATCAGAGTATGTGATATCTATATCAGTATACAGCCCATCACCTTCCGCTCCCCACGCTGGCTCCGACTTGACAGTAAATGTATCTGGTTTGTACTTTTCGGAACGCAATCTCGGCTCATCAAGATCATTATCCGTGTCGGGTTCTCCTTTAATCTTGATGAGTTCGCTTCCCCCGCTCCTAGGATCAGACTCCACTGTGAAACAGTCAGGACGAATAGTTTCCATGATTCTACTGCACAGTGTTACATGAGGTTTTAAATGGACAAATGTAACAGATATCTCAGCAGCCATGGGTTTAAGAGTTCCATTTGTAACTGCCTTTATAGGTAACAGAGCCCCGAGC
Source organism: Agrypnia vestita (assembly GCA_016648135.1). NCBI lineage: Eukaryota > Metazoa > Arthropoda > Insecta > Trichoptera > Phryganeidae > Agrypnia > Agrypnia vestita. Next base: position 44,612 of record JADDOH010002667.1, read on the forward strand.
TTAGTTAAACAATTACTTAGTTTAAGAGACATACGAAATACTACTATTTTATTGTGGTAGCAAATGCGCGCAATTGCCAAAAAGAAAATTTAAGTGGGAGTAAACACTAAATCCAACACTAGTTGAGGAATCGCGACACGCAAACGTCAAATGATAACCATGTAGAAAAGTCATAGACAAAGTTCTGGAGCAGGTTCAAAATTTATTGTTGAGATGGAACCAGTTTGAACTATATTTTTGAGGTGCGTGTAATTATCATTGACGCGCGTTAGAAGTTATACTTCAGTGGCAAATATAAAGTAAACAGCGCATCACTTCTCACAGCACAACTGCCAAGGTATAAGCACAAACATTTTAATGCGAGGAAGCGCAAAACGATCAAGCCGCAAGAACTGACGACTTACGAGATATCCGCAGGTTACAGATGCCTGTTCTGCGTTGGCAAAGAGACAGAGGACATCTATCAAAATTCGCAAAACTCGAAAGTAAAAACCATTGGCAGGATTTCGCCAGTTATAACAGTTTTGGTTTAAATGACTTCAGTGTTCAATTTTTCGTCACATGATGCGCGCGCATGTCGTTGCATTAATAAAACTTCACCACCAATGCACCTAATTTAGTTGTTTGGGCGTTTTAGTTCACACAATATATATACATTTGGTTTTAACTGGTTTGAGATGTTTGAGATAGTAGGAACCTATTGAGCCCCTGGCGGGGGAGCGAGAAACGAGAGTGGTTTCAGTTGCGCGGCAGACTCCCATTTTTGACAGGACCGTAACCGGTTGAATTTTCGAACATGTCGTTAACATCGACGACAAAAAGAACGGGATTTTTTGAGTGACTCAAATTTGGACAATATTACAGCAGCCAGACGAAAGAAGACGGCGCACGGCAAATTTCTGCTCACGAAGATAGGCGGCCTCCCATCAAATCAAAGGTATGAACGATGTTAGACGGATCGCCACCATCGCACGCAGGTCGGGAATTAGGAAAGAAATAGTTTCCTTCCCAATCGATAATATTCCCGATTGATAATATTCTGACACCCGAGGTACACCAGGCCAAAGCTAGATATAACCCGCAGCGGACAAATTGTACTTACAGCTTTCCTGGTACGACGAGTGCCGATTCAATCCTCAATTCTTCTGGCTTCGTCGAATCAGGAACAGATCGATCTATCTCTTCCGGAAGGCTAATTTGAACTGAGTCTTCGTCGGATTCGTATGCCACACGAAGAAAATGTCGGTTCTCACAGAAAAGGACACCGACACGCTTTTCAACTGTCACTGGGCGAATTTTTAAAAATTTGAATCCTGGCCAGCGGTTGGCGCAAAATACACAGGGTGCCAGAACCGACCAATCAAAATCATTGCGCGGCCCGCGCGCAGTGGTCACGAAACACTGTAAGATTTCTACTTGGATGGAATTAAATCTTATATCAATAAATAAAAATCAAAACACAGCTATCGAATTTGATAATCAAAGGCGTAAACAATAGTATTACCTCAAAAATTTATATTCAATAAAACAGGACGATGAGAATGATTGTTAAGAGGTATAAGTAGACACTCTAAAAACAAAAAGAAGTTACCACATTTATTTATTTATTTTACATTTGTTGATTCATTACAGTACATACATACTTTTAATTAACATATTTAGAGAATAACTGTAACCTGTCAAAAATGACGGTAATTTTGTTTATTTTATAAAAGAAAGAAAAGTAAAAGAGGAAGATAAAAAATGTTTTCATAATATAAAGAAGTTACGGACGTTACACAAAGTAACGACGGACGGACCGTCGGACAGACGACGATATTATTATAATTGGGATACGCAGCTTCCCGCCCGCAGAGGCGGAACTCAGGACGTTTGGACGTTGCTCAACGCGGCATCTGAGGCACGCTTGATTGACACACATAACGACGCGCGCCAAATCTACGTAGATTTGCAAACACACTTATAGATCAACATCGTCCGTGATATTCCATTGTATACAACCTTGTGTCGGCGGGACTTATATTTACATTTATCGCACATGGCGTACGGTATTCTTTCCACTCCGGAGTGCGTACGCATGTGCTTTTTCAAATCAGAATTGTTTGAAAAACTAAAATCACACAAGTCACATGGTATCGGTTTGTACCCAGTGTGAGTGAACATGTGCCTATTCAATGCGGATTTAAAAGTGCACTTATAATCACACAACGTACATGATATCGGCTTTTCCTTGGTGTGACTTAACAAGTGTTTCTTCAAATAAGATTTCAATTTACACTTGTAATCACACAAGGTACATGATATCGGCTTTTCCTTGGTGTGACTTAACAAGTGTTTCTTCAAATTTGATTTCAATTTACACTTGTAATCACACAAGGTACATGATATCGGCGTTTCCTTGGTGTGACTTAATAAGTGTCTCTTCAAATAAGATTTCAATTTACACTTGAAATCACACATGGTACATGATATCGGCTTTTCCTTAGTGTGACATAACAAGTGTCTCTTCAAATTAGATTTCAATTTACACTTGTAATCACACATGGTACATGATATCGGCTTTTTCTGGGTGTGACTTAATATGTGTCCTTCCAAGACATATTTAGATTTGCACTTATAATCACACACGTCACATGATACTGTTTTATCTCCGGTATGAGTTAACATGTGCTGGTTTAGCATTAATTTTGAAGTGGCCGTGTAGTCGCACTTGGTACATACTATTGACCCTCCGAGATGCCCTCGCTCTGGAAGCTGGGCGGTGTCTCCGCTCTCTGGAGGGACCGGAGTTAGTGGAGCAGCACTCGACTGCGCGTCTGCAAGAATAATATATCAGCGATTGTTAAATATGTACACACCACTACGTTATCAATTGACAAAATTACTTTTCGAATTATTTTTACATCTTTGTCCTTTCTATTCCGTAGATAACAATCACCAAAATTACAATATTGTTATTTTGGTGATTGTCACCCCAAATATAATAATAGAAAACACGTAGATTTACGGCAGTCCTAGTAAATCGGTGATTATCCCAAATACCCTAAAATAGACGGAAAATATTTATTTTTTATTAGTTTATATTTACGACATTTGTAATTTTAGATCAGATTTCTATAAGGGAGTAAAAGGGATTCATAAAGACTTGTCATTAAAAACTCAAAGATAGAAAGTAGAAATAATATCCTGTGTTTTGTGTCCACGTGTGATGATGCAATATCACTTTTCAATACCCAACAGTTGTGCAGTAATGGCATTCAAATCAATTAAATTCAAAATTGGTAGGTACATGAATATTTTATACACGTACCTACCTACCAGAATTGTAATGTCGGACCTCCACAATGTTTGGGTCCTCTTAAAAAAGAACTGTTAGCATCACGCTAACCAATTATTGAAATCTGGATGGTTTTGCCTAAAATATAAGTTTTTAATGAATTTGTATAAGATAGTTAGGTACAAATATCATTTTAAAAGTTGATAAAAGTCAGTTTGTCTCGTAAAAATCTACTAGTTTCTTCATCGAAAGTGTCTATATACTAAATAAGCCAATATTTTTATAACAATGATAGAAATATGGACATTTGACAGATGTCTTGACGTTTCAATATATTTGAGTGTTGAGGTTATTATAACCAAACAACAATGTTGTTATTTTCAGAATAGGTCAGTGATACAATAAACTTAAACAAACTTCAGAGGACAAATCGATTAGAAATGCGTTTAACGTATGATACGAAATGACTTAGAAATAAGTAATAAATGGTAATATTATTTTGCATTGGCATTGACATTGGCATTTTACATCGGAAAAGGTGGACGATTACGCATAATTTGACTAAAAATTGACTAAAAATTCAACAGGAAATAACACAGAAGAAACACGTGTAATAAATTAAGAAAACTTTTAGAAAAGACACATACGATATTGTTTATACTAAAGTGTGATAGATTTAACTAGCTGTGCCCGCGCGGCTTCGCACGCGTAGATTTTTAGTATACTGTTTGGATCGTCATAGAACTTTCGCGAACCTTCTAGAACATTCTCCTTCCAGAACTTTCAAGAAATTTGTCGAATGTACAGGAATCTTCTAGACTCACCGATACATTCCGCCACTCAGTTTAGAAATTTATAGAACTTTCAGGAATTATCTAGAACCTTCTCCTTCCAGAACTTTCTGGAGCAGGTTTTTCCGGAACCCTCTAGAGTCACCGACACAGTCGGCGCGCCTACTTTGAAACAATCTGAAGCGCTTGCGGCCTTCCCATGACAAAACAATGTGCTAGAAAGCACATTTTCGTCACCCACTCCCAACCACTCTCAGGCACCCCCACCAAACCCGCATATTTTCGATGTGACACCAAGGGCCACCACCATAACCACCGGTGGGTTGTTGTAGCTGATTGTGGAGAAAACTTGGCGGGTAGGGAAACACGGGTTTCTTTATATTATTTATACTATTAACTACGTCTTAAACAATTACGAACAAATGTTTTAAACTTGTCAAGTCAAAATAAAACAACTAATATTAAAAATAATTAAAACTACTATAAAACATCCAAATATTTAACACATTGATTAAAAGCTTTAAACAATTTTTCCAACGTTCCAAGTTAAAAATAAACGATTAAATAATGTATAGTCATTCACTTGAAAGTCTTAGAGATCTGATAGTCGGGAAGTTGGAGAAAAATCAATTATAAGATAACAAACAAATAGACAAAGAGGGTTAAATAAAAGCATGTAATAATTTGGTAGAAAATATTAAAGGGGTTAAAAATCCTTCCACCCCTCAGATAATACTTTTTAGCTCTTGCTCTATCAAATTCATGGGTCACAGAACACACAAAAAATGAGAACTGTTTTTCTTACATTTGGATATTTTGTCAAAAGAATCAAACGCGTCATTTCATCGTAAACAAACATTTTTTACACATAATTACGCTAAAACACCATAAAAAAAACACTTCTATAATGAGCCCTATGCAAAAATCATGCAATAGCGAATTAAATATCGACGTATTACTTTTTGATGGTTCAAATTCTTAGAAAACATTTTCCAAGCCCACCTGAGGTCTAAGCGTGTAAACAGCAACATCCAGTACCGTTTTGTAAAGGAAATTGTTGCACAGGGAATTGTGTATTTTTATTACAAAATTGCAAGCTTCGTCAATTCCGAGGTGATAATATTATTATTATTTAAATATTCGTAGAAATCAGTTTGTTTCAAAATGTCAAAGTTGACTTACTGCGGGAAATCTTCGCGCATTCTTCTTTGACATCAGAGTATGTGATATCTATATCAGTATACAGCCCATCACCTTCCGCTCCCCACGCTGGCTCCGACTTGACAGTAAATGTATCTGGTTTGTTCTTTTCGGAACACAATCTCGGCTCATCAAGATTATTATCCGTGTTGGGTACCTCGGCATCATTTTCTCCTTTAATCTTGATGAGTTCGCTTCCCCCGCTCCTAGGATCAGACTTCACTGTGAAACAGTCAGGACGAATGGTTTCCATGATTCTACTGCACAGGTACATAAGGCACTTATCAAGTATTCTCAACGAGGTTTTAAATGGACAAATGTAGCAGATATCTCAGCATGCACGGGATTAACAGTTTCATTTGTAACACCCTTATAGGTAACAGAGCCCCGAGCTTAGTTAAACAATTAAGCCATGTATTCACTAGGGGACAAATCGCGAAACATTCCGCTCGACATGTCGCATCAACATCTACGCTCATGTTTCGGGGACACTGACGCGGTCAATTGACGTGTACACACCGGGACTCGCATATCTTGTCGCGGAAATGTCATCCAATGAGGTTATGGATGACAGCTGCGATATCACATTTGGCGAAAACGGGGTTCCGCGCAATTCGAAATGTTTTTTTGGGTCGCAATTTCAAATTAACGAGGTTTTACTGTAGTAAATTGAATATTATTAAAAACAAGGTCCTTTTTGCAAATAATTATTGTTTTCCAGACGTCACGGAAATATATCGCCCTATGAGGTTAAGATGATAGCCGCGTATCTGTTTATGTTAATGAGTTTATCGAAAAGTAAGAGGAGAAAAAGAGGAGAATGCGAAATTATTAACTGCAAAGAGAAAGAAGGACGGACATTCTATGCGATCTTCGATCGATACAGCTCGACGAGTTCGAGAACGATTTCGTTTCCCCGCGTTGTCATCTTGACAGATACAGCGCATGCGTATTCACTTGTAAACATACCACGTGGTACTGACGCTCCGCGGAATGTTGCAGTGAGTACGCTCGGGTACCGTGCGCATGGCAACGTTGCCACGGCACGTAGAATGCCGCGCTATGTTGTGCGCGAGGTCGCGGAACAGTGCACGACGTTGCAACGTCACGTAGACTCTGTGCCGCGCATGCTGTTGAGGGACAATTTGTCCCCTAGTGAATACATGGCTTTACACTACATTTATTTGTTTAAGAGACATACGAAATACTACTATTTTCTGTGGTAGCAAATGCGCGCAATTGCCAAAAAGAAAATTTAAGTGGGATAAAAAAACTAGATCCAACACTTGTTGAGGAATCGCGGCACGCAAACGTCAAATGATAACCATGGAGAAAAGTCATAGATAAAGTTCTGGAGCAGGTTCAAATTCATTGTTGAGCAATGATGTTATTTTCTATGGCTCTGGATACTTTTGAAACATAAAATGTGTAAACTCTGTAATGCGACCGCGTCCTACGTGTGACGTTTCTATTAGAAAATAAGCTTTATTTTAAAAATGTTAAATTAATTATAAAACTTCGCGCGGCAACGCCAGCCGCTGCCCAACGGCAAGATGGGCCTAGCGGATGTGTGGGGAGGTTACCTCTCTGTGCCGTGTGCTAGGGATGGGTAGAAAATATCGATATACCTATATATCGACATTTAAAAAAAATATTGATATTTATCGTCGGCATTTTTTTCGCGATGTATCGAATATCGATGTATTATTTTCGGTGAACTTTTTTTTGTTGCTAAAAAAAATTTACAAAAGCTACATTTTTGAAATTGATACTTTTTTCTTCGATAGATATTTTTTTCCGGCGAACTTTTTTTTTGTGGTCATCGATATTTTTTCCCGATGTATCGATACTTTGTCTTTGATATATAGATTTTTTTATTTATTTCCTCATCCCTACCGTGTGCCCAGGCACCGAGCTTGTCCAGTTCCGACGGCGGTCAACGGAGCAGCCTTCGCTTCCCGGGCTCCAGCCGCCGCCATTGTTTTCTAGATCATGGGCCGGCGCCAGGAGGAAGTTTTGAGGAGAGAATGGCCTGCAGCGCCTCGGGCCGCCCGGGCTATGGCCGCTTCACCACGGCGGGCTCCCGAGGAAGGCCTGACGCCTCCCTGCGGCTCGGCGGCGACCGGGGGACCTGGACCGCGTGCGCTCCCCGCGGGTTTACGCGACCAGCGTGGCTTGGTATGCAAAGTAGCAAAGGGAAAAACTACATTTCTTAATGAAGACTATAACACACACACACACACACGTTCACCAGTTTGAAGACTACAAAGTGTAGACTACATTTGTAGAAAAAACTACATGAAGTGAACTAATTGTAGTATTACGAAATTGTAGTACTAATGAAGTGAAGTACAGTAGCCGGCAAACATCTTGAAATTTTTCGGCTAAGTGGGGGGAAGTGTATGTACCATTCCATCAACAAGACCCAAATTTTGTCTTCTGCGCATTCCCCCACTACGCCAAAAAATTTCAAGAAGTTTGCCGGCAACTGTAATTGTAGTGACCTGCAAGAAGAGCTTCTTGAAAAGTTTACTATTAGAAAATTTTCAAAACCATGGGGGGGGTTGTTTTTCAGTTTCCAGACATTTCTCCGTTTGGTCCCATAATTTTTCCAAACCATGGGTTGTTTCGATTTCCAAAAATTACTTCATTTATCTACGTCGACTTCACAAAAATTTCACATAAAAATGTACTACTTGAAGTATGTACTCGTACTTTCGATAACTTTGAAATGTGTGTACTTTGTAGTGTTCGCTTTGAAATGAAGTGTACTATTTGAAGTATGAACTTTCAATAACTTTGAAGTGTGTGTAGTTTGTAGTGTGCGCTACACTTCAAAAGGTGTGAAGTGTACACTTCAATGTAATGTAGTACTACATTGTAGTAGTGAGTACAGAGCGGACCCATCACTAATGCGAAGCCACTCGCGGTCTCCATTACCGCGGCCACGAGAGCCGCGGATAATGACTACGATAGGTATTTTTGAATTGTGATTTTTTTATATTGGTTTGTGACAGGGACACGATAAACTTATGTGGGGGTCGGACTGCTTGTGTTTAGACTAGGATTAGTTAATCTTTTAGTACAATTGTGTTAGACCGTAAGAATTAATTGAATATTAGTGACTGTAAATTAATCTGTGAATAGTTGTCGTGTTGTTTGAAATTCCCGCTCCCTTCCTTGACAACTGCATTTTCATTGATAGTCGAGGACGCATAGCGTCGCGTGTGAATCAAGATTAATTCCCGCCGTATCAACTGTTTAAAAGATATTTTACTTTTTGGGTGGTTATATTTCAATTATTTTTACTTCCTTTCTTTTAACTCGTGGCGTCTGCTTGCTTGACGAAAAAACTTTGGATCGATTTTTAACCCTTTTCCCGTGATCCAATCGAGCTGAAACTTTGCAAGTTGATTCGTGGCGACGATCAAGAAGATCTATCAAAATTTCGTTAAAAAAATTAATAATTATAGTATAATTACGAAATTTTAGAAATTTTATTGGTTTTTTCAAATTGGAATCATCAGAAAAGTTTGATTACGGCGACCCGATAACGTCGCGGAATATTTTCTAAATTTGAATTACCCCGTCGGTATGCATAATAGGTACTTCAGTACGAATGTCGAAAATCTAAATTGACTGACAAATGTTTTTAGAATTTAATCTTCAAAGTTTGAAGTGTCTTATCAAAGCTCAAAACATCTGACATTTTAGAAATATATTAGGTCCTTACATATGAAATTGGCGTTTAGTATGGGAGGAACATAAAGCCGATTTTTTTTTATTATAATATATTTATTTAATCAAAGTATGTACCATTGTTATCTATGGACTTTTGCCATCTCATAGGTAGTTCATCGATCCCTTTACTAAAAAAACCATTCGGACGGGAATCAATAAAATCTTTGAAGGCGGTTTGGACTGCCCCATCGGAGTTGAATTTTTTCCTTTGCAAGAAGTTATCCAAATTTCGAAAAAAATGGTAATCTGTTGGGGCAAGGTCCGGAGAGTACGGTGGATGTCTTAGACATTCCAATGGAAGCTCCTCTAATTTGGTAGCCGTCTGTTGTGCAGTGTGTGGTCTAGCGTTATCATGAAGCAGCAGTGGCCTAGAGCGATTAACCAGCCTCGGTTGTTTAGCAGCTAGCTTTTCCATCACGGTTTGCAGTTGCTGACAATAGACATCTGCCGTAATCGTCTGGCCAGATTTAAGAAAGCTGTAGTGAACGACACCAGCACTAGTCCACCAAACGCTCACAAGTAACGTTTTTGGAGTCAATTTTCGCTTGGGGCATGGTTTGGCTGGTTCGGCAGGGTTCAGCCATTGCGATGAGCGCTTCCGATTATCGTACAGGATCCACTTTTCATCAGAAAAATGAGGGGGGGGGAAACACAGGTAATGATTCGATTAAATTCCCTTTCATTATTGTGCCCGGTTGAGTAATGCAACGCAGCAGTCAACGCGCGTTTGTTGATTTGCTTCACTCAATTCGTGAGGTACCCACCTTTCAAGCTTTTTCACCTTACCAATTTGCTTCAAGTGAATTAAAACAGTTTTATCACTAACACCGCAGCCTGCAGCTAACTCGGATGTGGTTTGCGATGGATCCGCTTCGACGGTCGCCATACACATCATTAATCCTTCGAGCCGTTTCTGCAGCACTGGTGCCACGGTGGAACTCGTACTCGTAAATAACACGATATTTCAAGTTTTTCATTTTGTAAACTGAGTGACGCAAAGAAAAAAACAATTGAGGAAAAAACAAATGAATTATAATTTTGAAAACACAAATACATGAGTAAATAGCTGTATAAATTTGGATTTGGAATTCCTAACCAAAGAGAAGATATTTGAGATCAAATTTGCCAGTACGGCAAAATGCCAATTTCATAAGTAAGGACCTAATATTAAATTACTGTAAGTTTAGTGTTATGTTATATGTTTTAATTCGTCTTTAATTCTTGTTATATTTTACAAAGAAAGGGAGTATAATAAAAACTTGGTTTTTATGGGTTATTTTTTTTTAAGATTCAGTTAACCATTCAGGAAAATGAGCGTATCGATCCAAAGTTTTTGTTGACGGCAAGCCGGCAAGCAAACAAGCAGACGCTTTAATAACGAGTTTTTAACGCAAGCGAGTTAATATAAAGGGAGTAAAAATTCATAAGTATAAAAATAGTCTAGTATTAAATAACTTCACAGTGTGAAAATTTCCAATGCATGATGGGCGCGCACTTAATTGCACCTTAACGCGCCTAATGAAGTAGGCATAACTTCAACAATTTTAAATTCAAAAAAACTCATCATAAAGTTAAACAAAACACAATTAATAATTCTAAATAGGTAATCTCAAAATAAAAAGATGTTAACATATATTTACTTATTTATTTCATAATTGTTGATAGTTTATTTGATTTATTGTTATATTTTTCATCTTTTCAGATATGCATACAATCTTTTTAGTTTACAAAAATCACGTATCAGTAACATGCGAATAAAAGTATGAAAACCTTAGGTTTCATACTTAGATCAATACAGGACTTTGAATCAATTAATGTAATAAATCTCTTATATGTATCCTTGGTCCGTATTCAGTTGGAATACAATTCTATCATTTGGTCTCCTTTTTACAGGGTTCATAAAAAAAAATATAGAAAGGGTACAACGTAAATTCCTAAAATTTATAAATTTTAAGCTTCATATTCCGATCGACCAAATAAGCTACAAATATTTGCAAACTAATCTTAATCTCCTAACCTTGGAAGATCGAAGAAAATTAACAGATTTAATATTCCTTTTTAAAATATTACACTCAAATTTCGACTGTTGCAAACTCCTGAATAGTATTAATTTTAAAGTACCTAACCGTAGGACCCGCCAAAACATGATGTTTTATTGTGACAATTCGGACACAAACTATCGTTCAAATTCTAGCATACCTCGGATGCACAAACTGGGCAATGAACTACCTACATATGTCGACATTTTAAATCTATCTCTCTCAAAATTTAAAAAATCATTATATGATCATTTCTTTTCAAAATATTAAATTTTTATATAATGTCTTAAATTTTTTATATATACCTGGCTATTCAAATTTAATATTGCTATATTATCGGTGAGTAAAAATTTCTGAGATCACTACTTTACACTTTTTTGCACATATACTTTTTTTACATATATGTCTAACCTCATTATGTTTAAACTATGTATATATACTTTTTTTACATTTATACCCTTTATTTTTCTTTTACATTTAATCGTTTGTTGTATTTTAATTATGTATAAACCTGTTGTAAAAGGCTATTAAGCCGTGAAATTAATAAATAAATAAATACTAAAGTGTAGAAAAGCTCGAATGCACGCAACAATCCATGGGGAGTCTAGGAGAAAATAATAAATTATGAAATTAGGCGCGGAACTAGAGCAGTGGATATCATGGATCGTGTGGCGAAGCAAAAATGGCTATGGGCAGGGCATTTTGCAAGGCAGGATGCCACAATGGATTCAACGTCAACATGGAGACACAGGATGGAGAAGTCTGATGTCCTTGGGAGAATAGAAGAGTTGGAAGACCTTAAAAGAGATGAACCGACGATATGGCCGCTTTGGAAGGAAGAAACGGGTTCAACAAACAAACAATGATGAATGGAAGGGTATGGAAGAAGCCTATAAGCAGTGGAGTGATGAATGCTGAAGTTAAAGAAGATAGTAATACTCAAGTGAGTAATAGGAGCATGGTTGACTAGATCGTGGAGATCGAATGTTTGGTTAGCCTCAGCCGCAGTCCGGGCCGCCGGCCGCACTTGTGCTTCCGGTGTTGCCAGGACATGACGTCCGACACAACGTCATTTACGATTTTCAAACCTTAGGTCAATGCTGCGTCATATTCGATGGTTACTAATTTAATTTGTTATATTTGTCTCCAAAGAGCCTGCTTTATTGACTCTTTAAAGAAAATTGGGTATTTCTTCATCTGATATAGCAATTATGTTATGTCATCAGCATATATAAGATTGGAGAGCTTTTTCCACCAACAGAGATCGCACCATCCGAGTCTATATCTTTCTCATAATATCGTCACTGCAGTTGAACATAATACTGTATTTGAAAATCGCTCATATTGTATGTCGCTTTGCTCACACAATTAATTTCGACTCTTCGTACTACACACTGTCCGTAAAAGAGATATTTAAAGATACGCCGCTTTCCCTCACCTAAAAGCGGAAGTATTTTGGGCCGAATTGGCGTTGCTTAACATGACTTTTGAAACGCACTTGAACTTACACAAGGACGTGCGCTAAATCTGCTTGGATTTGCAATTGCACTCATAGATCAACATCGTACGTTTTTTTTTTTTTATATATATTTTATTTTTATTTATTTATTTATTTTAAATTACCTCTTGCAAAACTGAAATTACAGTTTAAACGTGATGATCCGTTATTTACAACTAAACAACGTTGTGCTAAATAGACTTATACATGCATTTATCACATATGACATATGGCATTTCTTATACTGCTTAGTGTTTATCCAAGTGAATTTTCAATGAATAATTTTTAACGCACATTTTGGTTTTTCCCCAGTGTGAGTAAAACATGTACAGCCTCAAACGAGCCTCGATGTGTACTTGAAATCACACATGGAACATGGTCTCTCTACGGTGGGGTGCGGGTAAGCAAGTTTCTTTTTAAATTGGATTTAGTGTTGCACTTTGTTTTCTCTCTAGTGTGAGTAAAAAAATGTCGTCTCAAAGTGCCTTTTGAAATGCATTTATAATCACACATGGTACATGATATTGGTCTCTCTACGGTGTGGGTAAACAAGTGGTTTCTTAAACCTCTTTTAGTGTTGCACTTATAATCACACATAGGGCAAGACTTTGTTTTTTCTCCAGTGTGATTCATTCTCCAGTGTGATACATTAAATTAAGTTATAAAAATTAATAATTAAGAAGGTATTGTAATAACATTTAAAAGTATATATAGATTGTTTTTGATAAGATTTTTTCATTGCGTTATTGTGATGGTTTTTTGTAGAAGATTTTTCAATTTAGTCTTGAATTTTCTATAATTTTTTTCCGTCTTCATTTCATTGGGAAGAGCATTAAAGAATGATACTCCTTGATAAGAGAAATGGTGTTGGGCTGTGCTAGTATTACATTTAGGTATCAAAATATTTCCAGCTGATCTCGGTCTATTATTAAAACATCCAAATGTTCTATTATTGATATAAAATTTGTGAATTTGAAGTATCGCAAATTTTTTATAGATTTGATTAATATTTGGGACGTTAAAAATGTTGAAAAGTTTGATGTATTCATATTAATTTTATTGTGGAAAACGCGCCAATTTCGATCGTAATTATTCCCGACGACGGGGTGGTCGTTTGTTTTTGTTGTAAGAGATACGGGAGCCAAGGGTCAATCCATTTAAAATTCTCTCTTGTCATAAAAACACCCTCATTGTGTGGGCCGGACACGTGTTAGCTGCGTTGGTCGAAACGACCGTTCGTTCATAAAGAAACATTGAACATGATTTTTAACGAATAAGTTCTGGGTAATTCGACAATAACTGCCGAGGTTCATTATGTTAGGAAGGTCCGCTATTGTCTCTATAAGAAAGAAATATATTACGAAGAATTGACAGGTTACAGGGTCTACCGCAACTTTTCCGGGCTGGCCGATTGTCTTAGGATAGAAACACATTAATTACGACGACCGAAAAACTGTCTGTAATGTTATATAATAGAAAAATAAGGACATGTAAAAAAAATTCCATAGATCTCTTTTAGCTATCGCTGTCAAGACACATCCGTTAAATTTCAAACCACCCATTATTACAAGTAGCCAGGACCTACTCTAGAATGAAGGAGATATTGTCTTGTAAATATCAATATTATAGTAAGATTATCGATAATTAAATGTTCCTTAATAGGTAGTTAAGACTGATGTATAATATATGATTATTACCTTGTGATTTTGACGATTATATTTTGACAGGGAAGTGAATATACCTACTTCTTACTGTGTGTTTTTTTATTGGACTTTAATGTAATGTAGAATGTATAGATTAAGGTACATGTATAGATGGAGATGTAGTTTATAATTTGAATGTAAATATATGTTAGCTATATTAATAAAAAGGGGTTGGGTACCTACTAAGTGCTAAGATTTTGTATAGTGATAAAATAATTGTTTTTACCAGTTGTACTAAATTTTAAGGTAATTAGTTAAATAGATTATTAAATAAAATAAATAAATATTTATAGTACAATTTAGTCGAATGTATTTATGTAATTAATTGTATGTATTGTTTTTATCAGTTGTACTAATATTAAAGTGTTTATTTTTTTAGTTAATTAATAGTAAAATAAATATTAGGGGGGGTGTAGACAAAAATTAGGCCTATCCAATAAGGAATTCGCCAGACGTGGAGAGGCAGACCCACAGCCGCCAAGACTCTATATAAGAGACGGCTGGCCCCTCCCACAGACAGTTGAAACCCGGAGAGAAGGTGTGAGAGTTGAAACCCGGAGAGAAGGTGTGACAGTTGAAGCCCGGAGAAAGGAGTGAGTCACTACGGCTGAGAGTGGACCAGTGAGGGTCGAAGTGCTCCGTAGACGAGAGTGACGAGATGCCTACTGGCCGTGTGGTAGAACAGAAGTAGTGGAATTCAACGTGTCAGTGCGACAGTTGAGTTGACCATGCAGAGGAGCTCCGCGGAAGACAGGGAAGTGTCTCCAGAGGCAACGGTCAGGACCGGTCAGAGCAACCGTCCAGTGGACCCCTCGAACGAGGACCTAGAAGTCTATCAACAGCGGCATCAGGTGGATTGAGTAGCTTGATACTACCGCTGTTATAGACAGGTCCAGAAGAAGACGATAGGATCAGTGGATCCGGTTATCAGGGCGATAACCAGGCCGCCAGTGCCGGCACAGAAGACGAGAACGTGGAAGACGTGGCCATCATCGCACCACGCGTGGCTGAAATAAGACGACGAAGAGAAGACGGGAGATTTAAGGTAGTAGTAATAAGATAAATTTTTGTTGTTGTTTGTATATTCATTGTGCCCCTACAGATAATATATGATGTCACGTGTAATTGTACCATAAGCAACTTCAGTATAATTTTCTTTTATTGATTTATTTTGTGTGTCCGTAGGTTAAGGTTTGATTTCTAGGAATATAATTATTTTTGTAATATAATTTTTTTATTTTGTCTCCCCGTCCCACCCTCTAAGTGACTGATTGAAAGAATAGTGATACAGCCTGAGAGCACGAGGTGCGAATTCGAGTACCTCCGCCTCCTGGCGTAGCCAGGACCTCTCTAATTAATTTAATTCCAGCTAATTAAATTAAAAGTCGTATCGTTAAGTTCCCTTGTTGGGAGTATTGAGGGTTTCCTCAAAATCACTTTGATAATTACTCTCTGAACTATTACCACTGGTAGTATATTAGACTTAAAGGTTCCACCCCAGCCAACTATACCATACAGCAGTATGGACTGGGCAAACGCAAAGTATACCATCTTAAGCATGTTTATTGACAAGATATTTCGTAGCCTTATGAATAGGTATATGAGCTTTCTCATCCTAGTGACTGTGGAACATATTTGCTCTTTCCATTTTAAATTGCTGTCAATTATGACACCCAAGTATTTGATACTGCTCTTACCAGACAAAAACAGACAATTTTCATTATTACAATTTTTGTTATCATCACATTGATTGGAGTGGATCTTTATATGAATATGTTCAGGTGAATTCTTTTTGGTAATAGAAAACGGGATATATACAGTTTTTTCTGCATTTAAAGACAAAAAGTTTTTGTCAAACCATGATTTCAAAATGTTAGCAGCTCTGTTTGCTTTTATATTTACATCACCCCATGTCTTTCCTTTTATAATCAATGCAGTGTCATCAGCATAAGATACAATTTCTCCTTTTAAAGGTAATTTGAACATGTTGTTAACATAAATTATAAATAGTATTGGACCTATGACTGTTCCCTGCGGAATTCCAAAAGATGTAGTTAGTGATCCACTTAGCTTACGTCCGATTCTCACCATCTGGCTTCGTTCTTTAAGATAGCTCTGGAACCAGGATAATACCATTCCGCTTATTCCTATTTGTTTTAATTTTGAAACAAGTTTTGAATGTGATATGCTATCAAATGCCTTTCTCAAGTCCACAAAAATTCCCAGACATTTTTCTCCACTATCGAGAGTATGATAAATAACAGATGTTAGTTTGGCAATCGCATCCTGTATGCCTAAATTATCTCTAAAGCCAAATTGTTGTGGATTTAATATATTTTTGCTTTGGATATAGCTATTAAGTTGTTTTTTAACAACTTTTTCAAAGATCTTTGCTATGTTTGATGTAAGCGATATTGGTCTATAATTTTTTATTTCCTCCTGATCTCCAGATTTGAAAATTGGTATAACTATAGTTTTCTTATAATTAGTTGGAAATGTTCCTGTCTGTAGACTGATGTTAATTATATGATCAATTGGTCTGCTGAGTAGTTTGCTCATGGATTTAATGATCTTCACGGTGACATTGTCGTACCCAGGACTTGCAGTTGTTCTTAACTCCTTTATGACTTCTTCAACCTCAGTAGCGGTTATTGTTTTGAAATTTGAGAAAAGATTACCAACAGTTTCCCCATCGTCGTCTATCATATCCTGGGTATTGCTGATTTTTTCCGCTAGGTTTTTACCAACATTAGCAAAATTATTGTTGAATACGTTAGCACATTGTTCGGGATTTTTTTCAGCGTTTTAAACAGATTTCAGAGGACAAATCGATTATAAATGCGTTTAACATATGACTGAGGCCCGGTTGTTTCAAGTTGGATCAAAGTCACGGTAGAGTTTAAACTCGAGTTTTTAGAAACTTTTTCCTAAACGGGTTGTTTCAACTCGGATTAAGTGAAATTTGTCAGAAAGTTCCGAGCGGAAATATGAGTTTAAAGCTCTCGGTCAGAGTCGCACATGAGCACTGCGCGATTTAATTCTCATCTGTCGAGAAAACCTTTTTTATCCATTTTTCGACATTTTACGTTGTTTTATTGGCGAAATGTGCAATATTATGTAGGGTGACACAGACTTTTCTGACGATCGATTGATCCTACAGTATATCCTTAAAAGGAGAAATAATTTACTTAGACGTCGAACAATACTTTTTCGTCGGAAGAAATTGATTTTTCCGCAACTCTAAATGTATTTTACCGCAGGGCAATGTCGACAATATTTTTTTTCAAGGTTTCTATTTCACTCAGGTTTTGATCATTTTACGTTTATATCGATGAAGGGTCCGTAGGTGATGTATCTGGAATACTCTTTCCTAGACTGCGGATAGGGTCAGCCATTACCAGAGCTCATTAGTCCACATTTTAATTTGTCGAAGAGCACTATAAAATCAGAAATATATTTGTCATTATGTCCAAACAAAATATCAAGTTACAACAAACGGTACTAGGTACCAGATTTGCTAATTGCTATATTTTAATTTTTAATGCTACAAAGGGCCTGAAGGCCCAATTAATTTCGGTCGGGCAAAAACACCTAGATTTTAAAGAAATCAGAAAGATGTATTGCAACCTCACCGGGAATCGAATCCGGAATTTTCAGTACGCAGAGCCAGTGACATGGCCACTGGACTACGAAATTCGCTGTTATTTACCAATGTTGTCGCATGGTTTGGCAATGTGGAACTGATGAGCAAGGAAAGGATGGTAAGGAAAATTGTTTGTCATCCACTTTACGTAAATGTTGAAAGTCTCAGAGCTCTGATTAGTCGGAACGTTGAAGAAAAATCAATTATAAGACAACAAAAAAATAGACGAAGAGAGTTAAATAAAAGCAAGTAATAATTTGATAGAAAATATTAAAGGGATTAAAAGCTTCTTCCCCTCAGATAATACTTTTTACTTCCTACTTTATCAAATTCATGGATCATAGAACACACAAAAAATAAGAACTGTTTTTCTTACATTTGGACATTTTGTCGAAAGAATCTTATGCGTCATATCATCGTAAATAAATATTATTTACTTATAATTACATTAAAAAACCATAAAAAAAACATCTCTATAATGAGCCTTGTGCATTAAACAAGCAATAGCGAATTAAATATCGACGTAGTGCTTTTTTGTGGGTTCAAATTCTAAGAAGTCATTTTCTAAACCCACCTATGGTCAAGCGTAGTCTTAGCGTGTAAACAGCAACATATAGTACCGTTTTGTAAAGGACATTGTTGCATAGGGAATTATGTATTTTTATTATAAAATTGTACGCTTCGTCAATTCTGAGGTGATAACATTATTATTTTTTAAATATTCTTAGATATCAGTTTGTTTCAAAATGTTAAATTTGACTTACCGCGGGAAATCTTCGCGCATTCTTCTTTGACATCCGTGTACGTGATATCAACATCAGTACAGAAGTCATCACCTTCCGCTCCCCACGCTGGCTCGGAGTGGACGGTAAATGTATCTGGTTCGTATATTCCGGAACGCAATTTCGGCTCATCAAGTTCATTATCCGTGTCGGGTTCCTCGGCATCCTTTTCTTCTTTAATCTTGATGAGTTCGCGTCCCCCGCTCCCAGGCTCAGACTTCACCGTGAAACTGTCAGGACGAATGGTATCCATGATTCGACTGCACAGTATTACCCGAGGTACTTCTCAAATATTCTTTACTAGCTGTAACCTGTAAAAATTGACGGTACTCTTTAAATGTCGGTTCCACAGGAATAAGTATTTAACAATTTTATTTTAAAAATCCTAAAAAAATTTAAAAAAATAAAAAAAATCGTTAAAAATTTTCTCTTAGAAAAAAATTTAAACTTAATTTTTTTTAAAAAAAAAAATACCGCGGAAGACCCATTAGTCAAAATGTTCAGGAGGGACATAAAACCGTTCCATTTCGTCAATAAAAAAGATAAAAAATAAATTAAATGTTTTTTTTTTGTGTTACTATTTTATATAAGACAGTAAAGTTTTATTTTCGTTTCCGCATGTACCATTCCACCAATGAGACCCAAATTTTGTTTTATGCGCATTCCCCCATTACGCCAAAGAATTTCAAGAAGTTTGCCTGCAACTGTACTAGTGAAGTAAACACATTTTTTCCTAAATAAAAAGTTTGGTGACTAAAAAAAAGCAAAGTAACATTTGGCAACCTAAAAAAAAGGTCGCCTCGTTCGGTACCAAAATTCATTTATCTACATCGACTTCCCAAAAGTTTCACATAAAAAATGTACTATTTGAAGTATGTACTCGTACTTTCGATAACTTTGAAGTGTGTGTGTGTTTGTTCGCTTTGAAATTAAGTGTACTATTTGAAGTATATACTTTCATTAACTTTGAAGTGTGTGTAGTTTGTAGTGTGCACTACACTTCAAAAAGTGTGAAGTGTACACTTCAATGTAATGTAGTACTACATGATTGGCTCATACGCGGTATTGCACTTACACAGACGATTTATTTATTTAAAAAAAAGACACTATAAAGAAGTTGCAGACGTTACACGATCTTAATGGAACAGACGGACGGAAAAAGAAATTTTATAATTGGGATTAAGTTTTAAATTGACAATTGGAGCAGATATCGAAGCAGCCACGGGTGTGACAGTTTCATTTGTAACTCCCTTTATAACGAGCACCTCGAGCTTAGTTAAACAATACATATTTTTTAAGAGAAATGCGAACTACTTACTAGGTGCTACTTCACTGCGGTAGTTAATGCATTTAAGAGACATTTAAAGTAACTAGATACCTTCAACATACACTTGCCGAGGAATCGCGATACGTAGACGTCAAATGATAACCATGGAGAAAGCTCATAGATCAAGTTCTAAAGCAGGTTCAACGTCATTTTCGAGCGATTAGCATTATTCTCTGTAGCTCTGGATACAGTTGAAACCACTGACCACCAAAATAAATAGGCATGATATTGATAGGGCGGTTAAATTAATCCGTCTCCGACTATCAATAAGGGCCGGTTGTTTCAAGTTGGATCAAAGTAAGCGGTCGATCAAAGCATAGATTTTTACGAAAACGGATCGTCTGATTGGTGGAGAACGTAAAAATCTATGCTTTAAAAGAACGCTTACTTTGATCGAACTTGAAACAACCGGGCCTAAGTTGCCTTGTCAAGGAAGGTGAAGCGGGAATTTCAAACACTCTAGCACTATTATATACATTTATTACAAAAAAAACAGTCAAATCTTACTCTAGAACACTATTACTAACTTTATAGCTAATCTTAACCTAAGCACAACCCGTTCCTACTCCCACATAAGTTCGTCGTGTCCTTTCACATTTTAGTCCACAAAAAAAAAACACATGTTCACTAGCGGAGACCCTCGTTGCCGCCATCTGGATGCCGCGGGTGGCCAGCCGCATGGGGAGCGCCCGTGGTCCAGATTTTGGCGCGGGATTTGGCCGGAGTCTCGCACGTGGTCCAGGCCGCAGAAGCACGTCCAGAGCGCTGCAGACCGCCTTCTCCTCAAACGACATTGACGGCGCCGCCCCGCGTTCTTGAGCGCACGTGGCGGCGGCTCAGAGCCCGCCGTGGTGAAGCGGCCGTCATCTGGAACCGTCCCAAGCGATGCGAGCCGCCTTCCCCTCAAGCGACGTTGACGGCGCCGCCCCGTGTTCTTGAACACACATGGCGGCGGCTCAGGGCCCGCCGCCGAAGGGGCGGCCGCGGGCGAGGAGCCCGAGCTGTTGCGGCGGTGGCGGTCGGAACGAGACAAGGGGGCGTTCTTGGCCCACCGGCTTCAACTCTCTGTGTATGCGGGGGAGAGGGGTAGCCTCCCCCACCCGCAATGGTACCCTATCAACCCCTGGCGGTGCGGGGTGGCAACCCGTGGTGCCGCGCGAAATTTAAAATTACCTAAACCTATTTTAAAATAAAACTTATATTCTAATTTAAAAAGGACGCGATGCGGAACGTCACATGCAGGTCGCGGACGCATCAATATAATGGATATTTCCTAGTCCGCGTTGTTTCCCCATCGTTTAACTTGTTTAAAGAGCCCTGTACACATTGGCCGTGGTCGGCCCTATGCCGGCCAACACCAATGTGTACAGGGGGTTTTGGCGCAGGCTGGCGCACGTTGGCTAAGTTGTCGGTGTTTCGAGCACACATCAAAGAAATAAAACGAACCTAGCTTGGCTGGTGGCGATCATATATTGGCCGTTTCTTCATCGGACGACACGACACGACATAACGACAGTACTCGACGACACGACACCGGCAGCTACATTCTTAATTTGACCGACACCGACCCGACACGACACACGACGGCTTCACAAGTTCAGAGTGAGCCTGGCGTGGGAGCGATGGCAGCGTGTAACAAATTGTATTTGTTGTATTTATTATATTTAAGACGCAAAAAACGAAGTGTTGTGAAACGGTTTTGGGTGCATTCAATTATAAAAATAAGATATTTTTATTGGCCTGTACTCCAATTTATTTGAAAAACTAACTGATGACCCGGACAAGTTTTTTAATTATTTCCGTATGACTAAAGATACCTTTGATTATTTACTAATAAACCTGATCGAGGACATTCGAAAACAAGACACTAACTTCAGAATGGCAATTTCCCGATTATTCATTTCTACATATCTTCTAAAAATTCACAAACTTCCACCCAACATTTATCACTTAAAATTTTATTTTTACTGTCTTCTGTTGTTTTATCCCAGAGACTGGGTTTTGACTCCACTATTTCAATAAGGCCCGGTTGTTTCAAGTTCGATCAAAGTAAGCGGTCGATAAAAGCATAGATTTTTACGAAAACGGATCGTCTGATTGGTGGAGAACGTAAAATTTCAGTTTAAACTCTACGCTTACTTTGATCGAATTTGAAACAACCGGGCCTAAGTGTAACGACATCATATTTAAAAGCCATATTGAAAAAAAAAGCAATTCCTCCGCACGCGCCAAATAAATAATGAGAGCCGCGATCATGCCACCATACGGAAGTTTGCGTGTTACACAATACATACATAAAGTGTTGGCCCGACACTAGGGATGCGCGTTGAATTAGCGATGCGCGATTATGAGTTATTTTCATAATCGAATGATTAGTAATCGAATGATTTTCATAATCGAATGATTAGTAATCGAATTACGAGTTATCGATTATTTTTGCGCCCAAAACAAATATGACGGTATACTTAAAAAATGATGTATACTTTATATTATGTCTGCAAAGGTAATAACTTATAATATTCGTAAGTCTTTAAAAAAATAAATTTTTCAAAGGTTGTATGAAAACCGGGGTATGTTGTTTCATTAATTAATGTAAACCGGAGCATTCCTAGAAAAAAGATTGAGTATTTTTTGTTTCTATAAATATCGATAATCAAATCGGAATATTGGAATGCTTCTAGTAGACCATAAATAAAAAAAATACGAATGTACTATGTCTGCAACGTTAATAAACTACAATATTTATAGCACGCTTATGGATATTTAGTTTGAAACAACTGTTTCTGTGAGATTTCGCGTAACCTTGAGGTCAAACTCAGTTTAACCCAGGATTTACACTTATTTTGTTCAAACTTGAAACATCCAGGCCTTAGGGAGGCTTCGGTTTAAAATAATTTATGCAAACAACATACCCCAGTTTTTGTACAACCTTTGAAAAATATTTTTCAAATCACTTTTCAAAAGTCTATAATTTTGCACATGGCAACACGTCATTTAAACGTCATTTTAAATGTTTGACAGTAATCATAGATAACATAATAACAGTAATTTAAATTGTTTGTTGATAATGATACAAAGTAAGTAGTCATGGATTTAACGATATTCAACAGTTTATGTTAATTTAATGGTAATAAACACTGATAACAATGTTTTTTCAGAGAAAGCAAGCAAATTTATCGACAGATGACGTTCATATCGTCAGATCTTACTTCTGCACTACGCAACGAATATAATGCATACTGTCTGACAGATTTTCGAAATAGGTTCGAGAATATGAAGAAATGCGCCAGGAAGGTTAGATTATTGATAAAATTACGTGTTTTCCTATAAATGTAGTCTTTGCGATTACAAAATGTTTTTTAATTTGATCTATATTGTTTTTCTTCTAGTTTCTCTGTTTATAACCTTTTCTTTGTTTGCAGGTAATAAAAGCCAAAACGACTCCAAGTGATATGCAGAGAAAAAATTATAGCAGTTCAGTTAGAGATTTTCAAAACACTACTGAAGAATCGGCAGGAAATTCACGAAGTTGTTTTGGAAAGGCATAAAGCCAAAAGAGATATGGCTTCATTTAATTATAATTGAAAGTTGTATTTTTTTTATTAAAATTTTCATTTTCCTGTTAATAGTTATATAAAATACAATAAAAGAGTTTGATACACCGAATATATTGTTTAATTATTTTAATTCCGCAGACGCCCTCTGTTTCTGCTGCCTTCGACAAACAATTTTCCTTACCTTTCCTTGCTCCTCAGTTCCACATGGCCAAACCATGCGAAAACATTGGTAAATAACATTGAAGTTCGTTGTCCAGTGGCCATGTCACTGGCTACAAGGCTTGGTAGTAAGCTTCCAATACGAACGGACATGCTCGCACTGCCCCTCGTGATGGAAATTTATTAACAAGGCACCCTGAAGATGCCTGTTGCGATTCAGGCGAAACGTCGGTTGACGAATGATCCTTCTGAGGACCAGACTTTGACGCGGGTTACCCGCAAAGAAATTAATACTAATATATAATATTTTCTCTATACTCTCACATTTTGTGGCCGTAAGTCAGTACAGAATAAATTCCATATGCCGGAAGTATGCAAAGTAATTGTGTGTGCAAAAAACATGAAAAAATGACAATTTTTTCTATAAAAAAAATAGTGACGTTAAAGTATGCCTAGTAATTTAAAAAAAAATTGTAAGTCTATTCTTCGCAGTTACTTTTTTTTCAATTATCACAGAATAAACTAAACATCACATATGAGCTATATTATACAAGGTGTGTCAGACCTAGTTCACAATATTTCATTGGTAGATTCCTGCCTATGTTATGAATCAAAAATATTCAGGCAACCCATGACCTAATATCAGTAGTTACGGAGATAATTAACTTCAAAGTTTGCATTTTTATACTCATCTTTTGCAAAAAGCTGGACCGTCATTAAAATAACTTAAAACAAAAATTAAAACTTTCGCTTTAACTTATAAAGATTGCTATGCTTTAACACAAGCCAAATGATTAAAACTTTTTTAAAGATTTTTTTTCAGAAATTAAAGTTTTTTCATTTTATTTGGCCTATATTAAAGCGATTGAAATTTAAATTTTTGGTATACATACGTTACTTGAATGATGGTCCAACTTTTTTGCAGAATATTAGTCAGAAATATTGAATAGAAAAATACAAACTTTGAAGTCGATTATCTCCGTTACTACCTATTGATATTAGGTCATGGTTGCTTGAGCGTTTTTGACTCAACATAGGCAGGGATCTACCTACGAAATATTGTGAACTAGGTATGTTACATTCGGTATATGCAGCGATGATAAGTTGATGCATATTAGTTATCGTAATTTGAATATGAATATTTTTGTAATAAGTTTTATTATTTTTATAATTCTTCCGATATTTTCAATAATTTTATGAAAATCGGGGTTAAAATATTATTTAAAATGATATAAATAATGTACATTGGATGATATTAAAAGTAATTATTTTTATTGTCCTCAAAAAATAAGAACAGAGCTAGGTATGCCAAATTCAATAAACATATGTTTTATTTATTTAATACACCAAGTATTTCACAGCGTCATGTTAATTCGTTATTCAAAGCCAAATAATTAAAATTTAACATACCTATTTTTTCAAAATTGCTCTTCTTAAAAAAATATATGTCTATTATTTTTAAATCCCTCTAAAAATCAAAAATTCAACGTCTAACAAACAATAATATTATCGCTGACCGCGGCGAACATCGGACCGAATGATCATTCGAATGATTTCACTCGGCGTTGACATTAGTTATTAATTTTATTCGAATAGAATTAGTAACTGAGTAAATAATCGAATTAATAATCGACGCCAACGGCGAGTGAATTATTCGAATAATCATTCGGTCTGAAGCTAGCCGCGGGCTGCGGCAAAAGACAAAAGACATACGTTCACCGACATTCACTCACATTGTAAGGAGATTAGACAAAGAAAGACAATAAAAACTCTTTCCTTGTCTATGTTAAGAAGTTTTCGTTTGTCAAATACGTTACGACATTCTGTTATCATCTGTCTTCTTTTTATATATGAAGCCAATGGTATATCAAAAGAGAGAGAAATATATACTTAAGAATCTTTTTTATTCATACTTAATTTTCATTCGAATGATTCTACTAACCATCATGAGTGATCACTCGTGTTGAAATTATTCGGGATGGTTAGTAGAATCACTCGTTGTTGGATGCTTCGCGGAGTGGGTGGGCGTGATCGGTACTCGGCTCTCGGCTTTGCCTGGCATCACATCGCGCAGTGCTAGATTGATATTCGAATGATTTTAATTATGAATGATTTTAATAATCGAATTATTCGAAACATTTCAATAATCGAATAATTCGAGTTATAATAATCGTAATCGCGCATCGCTACGTTGAATGGACGGACTAGTTGAAATCAACCGTTGACTTTGCATCGACGCGTCGACGGTTTACGTTTATCGCATGGACTTGTTGAATTCGTAGACGGTGGACGGCGGACGCCGTGGACGGTGGACGATTCGAGATTCAACGTAATGCAAAGCAACGAGCGAGAGCAAGACAAAACGTCTCCGTTTATTTCTCTCTCATCTCTCGCTGTCGACTTGTAGACGCCATAGACGTCATAGACGGCTCGACGGGTAATTTCATTTCAACTCTAAAGTACACGACCATAGAGTGCAGATCTGTGTACACGAACTATGACAGAGACTTGAAATTTGAATGCATGCGTAGGGTGAGATAGGCTTAATAAGCTATTATCTATTATAATTGTTACAAATTAACTTTGTTTAAACCCCTTATTTATTGAAAAAAATCAACATGTTTCGAAGCCAATGGCTTCGTCGTCAGGAAAAAAAAAATTCCGATAAAAATACGTCGACGACCCATCACTACCCGACACCAGTGGGAGACTTGACGTCCACGATATGTCGCGGACGATAACAATACGTCGCTGTCGTGTCGGGCCGGTGAGACAGCGCGCAGTGCAGTTTCATAGAGTATGCGTCCACTGATGTCGTTGTGTCGTGTCGTCCGATGAAGAAACGCTCATTGGCCGTTATTTAGATGGTCATCGTCCGCTGGCCGGGTTGTGGATAGGTAGGTATAGACTAGTCGTGTTTCTGAGATCGCCGAAATATCGCTATCGTGGAGCAATGAAGAGACATTCAAGTTTATTGAATTATTATTATTTATATATTCAGAAATACATTTTGTATACAATGAATGTGTTTAATTTTTCATATTTATTGTAACCGTCAAAAATGAGAAAACTTTTACATGTAGGTTCCTAAGGAATATGTATTTATTTATTTATATACAAATGAAAAAATACTGTAAAGAAAAAAAAGGAAAGAAAATATTACCTTAAAAAATTATTTTTTTTAGAAGTTACGCGGACAGACAGACGGACGAACGGAAAGACAGACAACGAAATTATTACAATTGGAATAATATAGTTCGAAAACTTTGATTTAGTCACACCTAAAATGATCACAATTTTTTTTAGTTTGATTCGCCAACTGATTGAAAGTCTTTTACTCTTAAATTTATACAAACTGGATAAACAATAGACAAATTTAAACATAAATTATTTTAAAACATAAACAAGAACACCATAAAGATGGTGGTGGTTTTTATACCCGTAAACACCAACACAATGAGACAATATGCGTCGTACGCACGGTTTGCACTAATTCGATTGTCTTTCTTATGAAAAGTTGTCTACCGACGGTGAATTCTGAGAGAATTCTAAAATAAATAAAAACCATCGGAAGGATTTCGCCAGATGGCGGTATTATGTAAAGTATAAAAATAGTTTTGTATTAAATAACTTCAAAGTATGAAAATTTACGTTGCATGATGCGTTCGCATTCCATTGCAAAACAAAATTCCGCCTTAAATGCGCCATATGAGATATAGCTTCAAAGTTTTAAAATGTAACAAAACAGTTCGACGATTTTTTTTTAATAATGTGTACATTACAAACAAAGTGTTTAAGGCATACATGTAAGGAAGTATATATCAAAATAAAAATATTTAATAAATTAAAAATAATATAAAATCTGGTCAAAGGTGTAGGAGAATTCCGCGTCGGAAAACCCCCTCAGACACATGGAATATATCAATACCCAAAGCAATTTTGTTCAGCATAGCTGTGGCTCTTCCAACAGGCATAACTATCGGCAGGTTGGTCCTGTATATTGGGAATGTGAAACAATCTATGCTGACGATGTCTAATGTAATTATCAGGAACATACAAACAGAACTTCTATTCATTCTGAAGAGGTAAGTACTCTAAAAATAATAAGATGTTAATATATATTTATTTATTTATTTTACATTTGTTTATACATTTCAGCATATGCATTCAATTTTTTAAATTAACATCATGCACCACACAATGTCGAAGAAATCGCACATCGCCAGATAGCGTAATAAAAAGTGAAAACATCCGTTGCGTAACGACAAATATGAATATTTTACGATTATTACTTACTTATATTAATTTCTTCTTCCATAATAGCAAAATGATTTTGTGATGACATAATTAATATAATTTATAAGCATGCACTTTGATTTCAACACTAATTTGTTGAAAAACATTTTCCGGACTCAACGGTCCCATCATCAGGATACAAAGTATACTAAAAATTTAAAATCGAGGAGTATAGACAAAAACAAAATAAAAATATGGGAGATGAATAAATAAATAAGTAGGTACTAATCTGAAAACAATTTTATTTTGCTTCTTGAATGAACGATTTATAATTTTGTAGCGACATATTTATTAACTAAATAAAACACGACTTGGTATACGCCACTAAATATTTATTTTCTTTATTCAGTATGAAAAAAGACCTCTACATGTAACGGGAACGAAGTTCCCTTCCTCAGGGGGATACAACGTATAATCAACTACTACATAACTCAATTATATAAAATAAAATATTTAATTTTATTTTTTTAAACTTTATTTATTGACAAAAAAGTTATGAACCATTGCTTCAGGCCCGGTTGTTTCAAGTTGGATTAAAAAAAAGTTTGTTTATAGCATAAATTTTTGTGCTTTGGCGGAGAAACTATCCGTTTCCGTAAAATGTATGTTTTAAACTAACTTTTATTTTAATCCAACCTGAAACAACCGGGCCTGAGAGGCATGTGATAAAAACGAGAGACTTGCGGTAAAGGTAATTGATTTGTTTTTCTGTAACTGCATACAGCGTTGACACTGCACTCTTTTGCTACACTAATTGGCATACTCACTCCTCTCTTACCTCCAGTTTCACAGCCACTGTTTTCAGCTGCACAGGAGCCGAGGTAAACGAACTTTTACCGGCGTGGTGGTGGCTGGTAGGGATTGGCCAATTTAGCCGGAGTTACCTACTTATTCAAAAGCCATGTATTCACTAGTGGACAAATCGCGAAACATTCCGCGCGGCATGTCGCATTAACATCTATAGACGTACCACTATAACTTGGCGTGCGGAGAAGGGCGTCATTGTCGCGTAACAGAAGTTGCCAGGGTGTAAATTTACTACACAATACATAATGTACTGAATGTCCGGTGACCAGTGTCGGAGCCTTCAATAGAAATTTGGTCGGGAAACAGCGCGCTCCGCGGCGGCCGCTCTATCTGTCAAACGGTAATATCGGTCCATTATTAGCTTTTTCAGCTTCGCAAGACTTTAATACTTCATTGGAAATTGTTCTTGCCGTCCCGGACTGTTTTGGACATAATAATTCAGTGTATATTGGTAATCAAGATGACACAGCTCGCGCTCAAAGACGAGAATGAACTGAGTTCCGCCGGGTGCGGGCGGGGCGGGTTTTAGTTCCAAACTCACCGCACGCCAATTTTGGGCAGGCAATATGCTCATGTTTCGGGGACAATGACGCGGTCATTTGACGTGTACACCCCGGGACTCACAACACTTGTCGCAGGAATGTCGCCCGATGAGGTTATGATGACAGCTGCGTATCTATTTATTTTAACGAGTTTATCGGAACGCAAGAGGAGTAAAAGGTGGTTGGTGCGAAATTATTTACTGCAAAGAGAAAGAAGGATGGATATTCTATGCGATCTTCGAGTGTGGGACGGATCTTTTGTCAATTTCATATTGATGTTGAGGGACAATTTGTCCCCTAGTGAATACATGGCTTTACCAAATTTACCACAGAACTCGAGGTGCTGATTCGTATAAGAGAGACGATTCATCAAAAATACTGGAGTATTCTTATTATTATAACACTATTCGTACTTACATATTTCTCACTGTTTATACACACTGCTATTAAATTATCCTAATTTAATATTCATTTAACAATTTAGGTTATGAAATGTATCTGGGTTAACGTCTGTCGGTGTGTATAAAAGAGACAGGAAGTATGAGAGTGAATAAGTATAAATAGAGATGCGCCATCTCGGCGCGCTCTCTTTGAATTCAAACAGCAATACAGGGTTATTTGTGAAACATTAATAACCTCGCAGGACTATATTCCTGCCTTGATTATGAGTCGAAAATGTTCAAGCTATTATGACCTAATACCAATAGTTATGGAGATATGCGACATCAAAGTTTGCATTTTTTTTTCTCAATATTTCTGACTTATTTCTTGTAAAACGTCAGACTATCACTACAGTAACTTATATCGAATATGAAAAATTCATTCCCTTTAATTAAAGTCAAATAAAAAAATAAAAACCTTCGAATTCAAATTGGAAAACATTCCAATTGGAATTTTTTCAGGGTTTTTATCATTTTATTTAACTTGTATTGTAACGAATGAATTTTTCATAATCGATGTGAGTTACCGTAATGATAGTTCAACATTTTACGAAAAATAAGTCAGAAATATTGAAAAAAAAATGTAAACTTTGATGTCGCATATCTCCATAACTATATTAATATTGTCGCGTGGAACCACCCCTCTGTAACAAGTCAATAAATTATATTCAAGTGTACCGTCGAGTTCATCTGGATCCCTGATTTCTTACAATTTTCTCCTCCTAAGTTAAAGAACAAGAATATTACAGGTTACAATACTAAAGTGTAGAGAAGCTCAAATGCACGAAACGATGCATGGAAATTGTCAAGATGTTAATATCAAAATTATTTAATTTGTTATAACTACCTACTAGTGAATGTATGTGTAACACCTTTAAATGAAATAAAGGTCAGTCTGTTGAAAACTACCCACGTGTTTCAACAGGTTATGGGCCTTTTCGTTCGATTTATCAGTTTTTTTTAGTGTAAAAAAGATAAATTGTGTGCGTGGTTTCGCGGAAACATGATGACAAATTACATTGCAAGTGTGCCAAAGCTAAAAGGCAGGGAGAACTATGATGAGTGGTGTTTTGCAGCTGAAAATTTATTGGTGCTGGAGGGTATGGATAAATACATCAGACCAACGGCAGATTTCGATTTAAAACCAGTAGATGATGCAAAAACTAAGGCAAAATTAATACTTATGATCGATCCAGTTTTGTACGTTCATATTAAGAACACGAAGAGTTCGGCAGAATTATGGAATAAATTAAAAACCATGTTTGATGACTCTGGTTTCTCAAGAAAAATTACCTTGCTTCGACATTTGATATCCATTAGGCTAGAAAATTGTGACTCAATGGCTAATTATGTCACACAAATGATTGAAACAGCTCAACGGTTAAACGGCACGGGATTTACAATAACAGATGAATGGGTGGGATCATTATTATTATCAGGTTTGTCCGATCGCTATTCTCCAATGATAATGGCAATAGAACACTCGGGAATTTCAATAACTGCCGATGTCATTAAGTCGAAATTACTTGACATGGAGGTAACCAGTGATTTTGAAAGTAGTAGTGGCATAGCATTTGCAGCGAAAAATAAATATTCCTCTAGTAAAAATAAACCAAAGAGATATAGTGGCGGTCCGTCAACGTCAAACAAAATGACAGTGACAGCTAATTCACCGACGAAAACAATTACATGCTACAGGTGTAAGGAGCATGGACATTATCGAAATCAGTGCCCAATGTTAAAGAAAAATACAAATAAATGTGTTTTTAATGTTGTTTTCCTGAATGGAAAGTATAACAAGAATGAATGGTACGTGGACTCTGGTGCAAGTGCGCATATGACGGCAAATAAAGCTTGGGTAAAGAACATGAATACAACATCGTGTTTACCAGAAATTATTGTCGCCGATAAATCAAAAGTGCCAGTTATTTGTTCCGGAGATGTAGACATTGTATCGGAATTAAATTATCAAATAACAGTTAAAAATGTGCTATGTGTGCCTAGTTTGACAAATAACCTATTATCCGTAAGTGAACTTATCAAAAATGGAAATAACGTCATATTTGAAGAGAATCAGTGTTATATTAGAAACAAGAACAATGATTTGGTTGCAATCGCGGTTTTGACAGATGGTGTATATAAATTGAGATTACAATCACAAAGTTGTTTGTTGACTACTGTCAGTGGAAAGTTATGGCACAGAAGACTAGCACACATTAACAGTCAAGATATGCAGAGAATGAGAAACGCTATTGTAGATGGTTTATCTTATGATACCTTTTTTGACATAACAAAGTCCCAATGTATCACTTGCTGTGAGGGAAAACAAATGAGATTACCTTTTTCTCATGTGGGTGAGCGAAGTACAGAAACGCTACACAGAATTCACAGTGACATTTGTGGCCCGATGGAAACAAGTTCATTGAATGGTGCTCGATATTTCCTGCTATTTATAGATGATTATAGTCGAATGACATTCATATATTTTCTGAAGCAGAAGAGTGAAGCTTTCAACAGATTTAAAGAGTTCAAATCAGTAGTTGAAAATCAACTTAGTAAGAAAATTAAGATATTGAGAACAGATAATGGTCTTGAATTTTGCAATAAGGATTTTAAGAGTTACCTGAAACACGCTGGTATAATACATCAAAAATCAAATTATTATACGCCAGAGCAAAATGGACTTTGAATTGTGGTATGGATCGAAACCAAACTTGAGTCACCTACGTTTGTTTGGCAGTAAAGTCATGGTGCATGTTCCTAAACAAAAGCGCTTAAAATGGGACAAGAAAGCCACACAACACATTTTGGTTGGACATGGTGAGGATGTGAAAGGTTATCGTTTGTATAATACTACCAAGAACTCAATTATTATGAGCAGAGATGTCATAGTGATGGAAGATGAGTCAGATGTTAAGGAAACCGAAGATTCCGCCATCTGGATTTCTAATGAAGAGACAACAGCAGACAGTCTGGTAGAAGAAAGTAGTAGTTCAGTGGGGGAATTGTTTGAGAACATTCCAGAAACTGAGGATTCTTTTGACTGCTCTTCAAATTCTTCAATATATGTTGATGGCAATCAAACATTAATTGAACATCCACAAGATGCCTCAGAATATGTAGTCCAGTCAACAACCACACCTGAACAAGTGACAGATGTATGCAACAAGCGTCAGAGAAAGAAACCTGAGAGGTATGGTTTTAGTAACATGTGCATTTCCAGTACTGTTCCAGCATCAGAAGAGATTTTATTCTCAGAGGCTCTTGAGGGGCCAGAGAGGGACCAGTGGAAGCAGGCCATGGCTGAGGAGCTGCAGTCATTTGAGGAGAGTGAGGCGTGGGAGCTTGTTGATAATCCAGGTGATGTGACAATAGTGAAGTGCAGATGGGTGCTTAATAAAAAATTTGATATTGATAATAAAGTGCGGTTTTGAGCTCGGCTTGTGGCAAAAGGTTTCTCGCAGAAACCCGGTATTGACTATACAGATACTTTTTCACCAGTAGTGCGACATTCTACCCTAAGATTATTGTTTGCCCTTTCTGTAAAAATAAGAATGAGTATTACTCATCTAGATGTAAGTACTGCTTTTCTGAATGGATATCTAAAAGAAAAGATATATATGTCATTACCTGAAGGTTTTGTAAACAAAAGTGGGGGAAAGGTGTTAAAATATGGGTTAAAGCAATCTTCCCTAGCATGGTATGAAAGAGTAAAGGAGGTTTTAAGTAAATTAGATTTTAAAAATAGTCAATATGAACCATGTTTGTTTACAAAAAATTAAGGGTGAAACTAAAATAATAGTAGCATTATATGTCGATGATTTTCTAATATTTTCAAACAGTGAGACTGAAACTAATGATTTAAAAAATGTATTAGGTTCAGAATTTAAGTTGAAGGACCTAGGGCCTGTAAGGCAATATCTAGGCATGAGAATTAATTTAGATAAAAATAAAAATGTTATTACTGTAGATCAACAACAATATATTGAACAGTTAATTTCTAAATTTCACATGTTTGATTGTAAAACACAATGTACTCCAATTGAGCCTAAATTAAATTTAGACAAATCAACTGATAAATGTTTACCTAATGTACCTTACCAAAAATTAATTGGAAGTTTAATGTACCTAGCTGTGTTAACGAGGCCAGACATTGCTTACTCTGTAAGTTATCTTAGCCAGTTCAATAATTGTTATAGTCATACACATTGGAATTATGCAAAACGTGTGTTGAGATATTTACAATGTACTAAAAATTATTGTTTAAGATATAGTAATAATAATAGTAATCTACAAGGATTTGTGGACAGTGATTGGGCAAGTGACGCCTTGGACAGGAAATCCTATACTGGTTTTTGCTTTATGCTGTCAGGATCAGCTATATCTTGGCAAAGTAGAAAACAGAAAACAGTCTCGTTGTCTAGTACAGAGGCAGAATACACTGCTTTGTCCGAAGCTTCTAGAGAAGCTGTTTACTTGAGAAATTTAATGCATGAAATTACTGATACACTTTATGTAATTGACTTGTATTGCGATAACCAAAGTGCAATAAAGTTAGCTTTAAGTAGTCAGAGTCATAATAGGTCAAAACATATAGATGTGCGTTGTCATTATATTCGAGATGTTGTAAAGTACAAATTTGTTAAAATTAAATATATACCTAGTGAGGAAATGCCTGCGGACATTTTAACTAAAGGCCTATGTTACTTGAAACATTCCAAATTTGTGAATTTACTTGGCATCGCATCTATTTAATATATATTTAGTTTATTTTGATAAGTGTGGGTGTCAAGATGTTAATATCAAAATTATTTAATTTGTTATAACTACCTACTAGTGAATGTATGTGTAACACCTTTAAATGAAATAAAGGTCAGTCTGTTGAAAATTACCCACGTGTTTCAACAGAAATGCTCTGTTATTGGATAAGTCATGAAAATGCTCTATTATTGGATAAGTCTAAGTGAGAATGGGAAATTATGAAATTGGGCGCAGAACCAGAGTAATGGATATCATAGAGCGTGTAGTGAAGCTAAAATGGCAATTGGCAGGCCATGCTGCAAGGCAAGATGCCACAAGGTAGTCTACCAGCGTTCTGAAGGAATGTGCTTGGGAGAGTAAAAAAGGCGTTGGAAGACTTCAAAGGAGATGAGCCAACGATATAGCCGCTTTGGGGAGGAAGGTATGGCTACATTAAGAAACAACAAGGAATGGAAAAAGCCTATATAGAGCAGGAGAGACGAAGGCTAAAGAAGAAGAAGATATACTCAAGAGAGTGACAGGAGCGTGGTTGATTAGATCGTGAAAACGAATGGTTTGTTAGCTTCGGCCACTGTCCGGGCCGTGTTGTCAGGACACGATGAATCATATATCAAAAAATGATATATGATTACCGCTAAAACTACTGAGCTTTACAATTGCACTTATAGATCGACAGCGTACATAACAATCTTCTGCTGAATAGACTAACACTTGCATTTATCACACACGGCACATGGTATTTATTTCACTTCGTAGTGTTTACTCATGTGCATTTTCAATGATTTATTTTCAACGCACTTATAATCACACAAGGTACATGATTTTGGTTTTTCCATAGTATGAGTAAACATGTGCTTCTTCAACTGAGATCTCCAAATGCACTTGAAATCACACATGGAACACGATATCGGTCTCTCCATGGTGTGGGTATACATGTGTTTTTTTAAATTGAATTTAAGGTTGCACTTATAATCACACATAGGGCAAGACTTTGTTTTCTCTCCAGTGTGAGTTAAAATGTGTTGTCTCAAAGAGTCTTTTGAAATGCACTTATAATTACACACGGTACATGAAAGTGGTTTCTCTCCAGTATGGCTAAAAATATGTTGTCTCAAAGAGCCTTTCGAAATGCACTTATAATTACACATGGTACACGAAAACGGTTTTTCCGCAGTATGAGTAAAAATATGTCGCCTCAAAGTGCCTTTTGAAATGCACTTATAACTACACATGGTGCATGAAAATGATTTCTCTCCACTGTGGATACACATGTGCTTATTCAATGCGGATTTGAAAGTGCACTTATAATCACACAACGTACAAGATATTGTTTTCTTTCCGGTGTGAGTGTACATGTGTTGAGTTAAATAACTTTTATATTTGCACTTGAAATCACACATGGTACATGATAGCGGCTTTACTCCGGCGTGATTTAACATATGGTTTTTCAAGACGTATTTATATTTGCACTTGTAATCACACAGGTCACACGATATTGGTTTCTCTCCGGTATGAGTAAACATGTGCTGGTTCAACATCAACTTTGAAATGGCCTTATAGTCGCACTCGGTACATGGTATTGACTCTCCGAGATGCCCTCGCTCTGGAAGCTGGGCCGTGTCTCCGCTCTCTGGACGGGCCGGAGTTAGTGGAGCAGCACTCGACTGGTCATCTGGAAGAAAAATATATCGGCGTATTGTTAAACGTTCTTCGTGCAACATTTACATCCCTGACCAACCTTTTCTCCAAGTAACAATATTTTTATTTTGGTGATTATTACCCCAACACTCAAAAATAAAGAAGACGCAGATCGAAAATACACGGGACCTAATTATTTATTCCCGTGTTATTACGCAATAAGCATACATTTACGACATTCGAAATTAAAACATTTGATTTTTAGTTTTGCATTTTAATATTTACTAGATGTGAGACATACAAAATGGCAGTACTTTTACACATCGGTTCATATAAAAAAAATTTTGGAAAAAAAATTATTTCGAAGAAAAAATTCTGAAAAGAAATTAGCCAAAAAAAATGGGAAAAAACTTTGCGAAAAAAAATGGGAAAAAACAATTTTCGGTAAATTATTTTTTGATCGAATATCTGGCCCTTCGCGTGCAATTAGCGAGATCTGGTGGCGTTAGTAAGAATATTGTTACATAGAGAATTAAGTATTTTGATTATAACATTGTAGGTACGCTTCGTCAATCTCGTGGTGATAATAATATCATTCTATAAATATTCGTAGAAACTAATTTGTTTCAAAGTGTTGACTTACCACTGGAAATCTTCACGCATTCTTCTTTGACATCAGAGTATATTATATCTACTTCCGCTCCCCACGCTGACTCGGACTTGACGGTAGATGTATTTGGCTCGCACTTTACGGAATGCAACCTCGGCTCATCAAGATCATTACCCGTATTCGCGCATTCTTCTTTGACATCCGTGTATGTGATATCTACATCAGTACAGAACTCGTCACCTTCCGCTCCCCACGCTGGTTCGGACTTGACGGTAGATGTATTTGGCTCGCACTTTACGGAATGCAATTTAGGCTCATCAAGATCATTACCCGTATCGGGTTCCTCGGCATCATTTTCCTCTTTAATCTTGATGAGTTCGGGTCCCCAGCTCCCGGGTTCAGATTTCACCGTGAAACAATCAGGGCGAATGATATCCATGATTCTACCGCACAGTTTTACACCTCTACCTCTCAAGATATTCGTTATTAAGGTTTTAAAAAGATAAATAGAGCAGACATTTCAGCAGCCATTGATGTGACAGTTTCGTTTGTAATTCCCTGTGTAACGAGCGCCCTCGAGCTAAGTTAAATAATTACCATACATTTATTTGTTTAAGAAACATGCGAACTATAACTATTTCACTGCGATAGCAAATGCATTTAAGCGACATTCGAAATAACTAGACGCAACACTTGACCCTTCTCGAGGAATCGCGATACGCAAACGTCAAATAATAATCATGGAGAAAGGCCATAGATAAAGTTCATGAGTAGGTTCCATATATTATGTAATTCTTCTGTATTGCTAGGAGAGTCTGGAAATAGGCGAAATCACTACGGGTCGTCGACGTATTTATCATCGACGAAACGAGACAGCCCATTTCCGTCCATCGACAAGTCGATCAACTAGTTGACGCGTCAACTTCGTTATGCGGACGTTTTACGGAACGATGTGTCTACGGCTCGACGGCTCGACTGTTGGCTATTTTTATTACGTTACTTTTTAAAATTTAAAGAAGTTCGAAGAAATATAGTTTCGGGGAAAGTAAAACCGCTAGTTGTGCTTAAATGTATAAATAAATATTTAATTATTTATTTGTTTAAGCCCAATATAGGCTTTTACATATTGTTTTATCATATACTTCTTTCTATATATAATAAAGAAAGAAGTATATACAGTCGAACTCGGTTATAAGGAACGCGACGGGACCAACTAAATTTGCTCCTTATAGCCGGGACTCCTTATATCCGGGATTCACTTTTTTCACAATTTTTTTTGATTGTGTGATGTTATTTTCAAGAGCAGCTTAATAAACATCCTTATCTTTCCAGAGCGATGAAACTGTAGAAGACGATTGTGAAAACTTTTTACAGACTTTTTGACGCCGATAATTTGGACATTTTCGCGAACCTAGAGATACTTTCGTTTGTTAGTGAACACGTTTAACTGATTAGACTAAAGTGCATAAAATAAACTGTCACCATAAACATTTTGGAAACCCCCAATAATCGGAGTTATATGACCAGTGTTCTTGACCTTCAGTAAACTATTGCTTGCCTGCGCACGTGGGATTTTCGGACACAAGTTTGTGTACATCATAAAATGAACCCTAATTAAGTGCGAGCCGCTTTAAAAGCAAAGTGAAAAAGTTCATTGTTATGAGTACTTATTTGTCTTTTTTTCTGTAACCCAAGCAAATATGTTTGCAGAGTTTCTAAAATTTGCTCCGTATATCTGGGAATCGCGCTTCTTATAGCCGAGACCGATTGTATGGGACTATGCGCAAATCAAAATGAATTCGCAGTTTTTCTCATTATAGCCGGGATTTCCTTACATCCGAGCTCATTATAACCGAGTTCGACTGTATAACAATATCAGCTATAAGTAGTAAAGTGTGTATAAAAAATATTTTACACGTATACAGGGTTATTTGGAAAACATTAATTCCGAAACATGTAAAAAACCAATAATAAATAGTAGTGTAAACAAAATTATTATTATTTTTTTTTATCTATAAAGTTGAAAATAGGAGAGTTATTTAATAAAAAAAAATTAAACCTAAATTCAAGGTTATATTACATATATCGTAATTAATGTTAGACTCCTGAATAAGGAACATAGTTAGGTACAGAAAATTTTATTCCCTACAAGTTTGTTTATAATTTGTATGCTAAAGTTGAAAAGAAACGAAATAACACTATAATTAAATTTTACCATCCCTTTTCAGGTAGATTTAAGAAGTCGAGATTGATCGAATAAAGTATTGATCGTAGAAAAATATTTAACTGGCCTTTTCGACTGTTAATTAATAATAGTTTCATCGTATAAAAATGCCGACGTAAATAAAAGTTTTTTCAAACGAGTGGAGTTGTTTCAAGTAAATTCTATCTTATTATGACTATTCTATTCTATCTATGAGATAAATTTAAATTATCCAAAGGCGTACTTT
The DNA here is from genome assembly GCA_016648135.1 of Agrypnia vestita. Lineage (NCBI taxonomy): Eukaryota > Metazoa > Arthropoda > Insecta > Trichoptera > Phryganeidae > Agrypnia > Agrypnia vestita. The sequence goes on from JADDOH010002667.1 coordinate 83,873, forward strand.
TTCCAATGATGTATCTATACAAAAGAAAATAAAGTTTAAAATAATTAAACAGAATTGTTTTATTTTATACTGCGTAAAATTGAGAATTCAACGAAATTCACAATGCAAGTAAAAATGATATATAGCTTATTAACTCCTGTGTGTCGGTGATGTAACGTAGGTCTACCTGTCATACAAAATATGAAATATCTACCTTATTTACGAAAACTAAAACGTCACATTTTTTGTAATCATCGAATAGACATTTTCACATCAAAATTACTAAATTAAACTGTTAGGAATATATGGATTTTTTAATTAAAAAATATTTATTCATTACTCTCGTATTTTCGGCCAGTATGTAAGAGAGAGCAGTATATTCTGCATCGCAGTTAAATCGAGCAAGAAAGAGCACGACAATACAATACATTTCATGTATGACAGAGATGGCGGTTGCTTGGGTTTCGGCGAAAGAAAAAACAATATAGAAAGAGTACGATAGAGTCTATTGATAGTTGCTATTGAAACGTCGGCGGAAGCGCACGCAAATTCGATTTGCCATGATTTTATAATAATTTACTAAAATAATGCAAATATGTATATTTACCTTATATAATTATATAAAGGGACCTTTAAAAAGTCTTATCTGTATTGTATATATGTATATTTTATCACATATTAAAAACTATGCGGATTTTTAATCAGGCAACGCTGTGTTACTCCACCGTCCCCAAAGTTTTTTTTTAGCACAGTCTTTTAAGAGTTAAAAGCCTATCTCACCCTACGCGCGCATTCAAATTTGAAGTCTCTGTCATAGCATCGTGTACACAAATGTGCACTTTATGGTGGTGTACTTAAGAGTTGAAATGAAGTTACCCGTCGAACCGTTTTCAAGTCTACAGCGAGATATGAGAGAGAAATAAACGAAGGCGTTTTGTCTTGCTCTCGCATGTTGCTTTGGACTACGTTGAATTACGAACGACGGATTCTTCGTTTAGTCGTCTACAGTCGTCTACAGTTGTCGTCTACGAATTCAACTAGTCCTAACGATAAACGTAAACCGTCGACGCGTCGACTAGTCCGTCCATTCAACTAGCGAAGGGAAAAACACACACGTTCACCAGTTTGAAGACTACAAAGTGTACACTACAATTGTAGTAAAAACTATTTGAAGTTAAGTAATTGTAGTACTACGAAATGAAGTGAAGTAAATAAAGTGAAGTAATGATGTAATTGTAGTATTAATGAAGTGAAGCGTAATGAAATGAAGTAATAGCTAATTTTAGCTCCCAAATAAAAACTTGGCGAGCTAAAAAAAAGGTCAACGAGAAAAATATTTAAGATAAATGACGATATTTTCTCCAAAGTAACATTTGGCGACCTAAAAAAAAAAAGCTCGCCATCCAGATTTCTTCGATTCGATTCCAAAAAATTTTCAAACCATGGCGGGGAGGGTTGTTACAGTTTCCAGAGATTTCTTCGTTTAGCTACATCAACTTCCCAAAAATTTCTTCATAGGTCCCAAAATTTTTCAAACCTGATTGCTTCTCGGTGAAGCCTGAGCCTGGGAGCGGACTCATCAAGATTAAAGAAGATAATCACGCCGATGAATCCAGCAAGAGTACTGATCTCGATCCGAGAATGCATTCCATCAAGTCCGAGCCATCGTGGGGAGCGGAAGATGACGAGCTCGGTGGTTGTTACAGTTTCCAGTAAAAAATGCACTATTGAAAGTATGTTTCTCATACTTTCGATAACTTTGAATTGTATGTACTTTGTAGTGTGCGCTTTGAAATGAAGTTTATACTTTCAATAACTTTGGTGTTTGTAGTTTGTAGTGTGCACTACACTTCAAAACGTGCGAACTGTGCGCTTCAATGTAAAGTAGTACTACATTGTAGTAGCGAGTACAGAGCGGACCCATCACTACATTCAACGCCCATCGCTACTACAGTGCAGAAATATATTTTTGTCTCACGCATACCTACCGTTGTCACTTCGAGTCTTACCTATGCGAATGTCCGAGAATTAGCGCCAATTTATATCCAATCAGCGCCACCACATGGGATAAATGTCAAGTGACAGCAATGAGATAAAAGTAACATTTTCTGCCCTGCTTAGTCCATGACACTTCCACTTGTGAGCATTTTTAATATAGGAGTATTACATACATGGCAGGTTCAACGTGATTGTTGAGCGATGATGTTATTCTCTGTATCTCTGGATGCTGTTGAAACCAAAGACCACTTAAATAGGTAGACATGAAATGACGGATATTTCCTGGTAGGCGTTTTAGTTCCATTACTTTTGACTCGAATTAACACTCACGTTCCGAAACGAGGCACAACATACCCCTTAAAATCTTGCTTTAAAACTATTTAATAATTATAGATGATATTGAGGTGGAATTCTTAATATCCCAAAGAATACAACACCCAAAGAAAATAAAATGATTATGTGTAGTAAAAGAGTCAAAAATAGAAAAACATTATAATTTTCCAAACATGATTGAGAATATTCTGTACGATACGGTCGTATCATTTTGCTTGCACAGCTTCGTCGGCGGGATGGCTTGTTAGTGATGAGATGCTAAAATACTATGGTTTCTTGTAAAATGGCAACAAATTCAGAAGAATCTGATTCGCTTTGTATAAAAAATGTTCTTTAAAATATTAAACAACATTTTGAAATCAATATGCTTCAATTAAACACAAATTTGATTAGGTTCACTTCATTTCCGGCTCCGTCCTGATCCTATTAAAAAGCTATTAAAAAACTATCCTGTTTAAACTGATCGGTGAATCAGAAAAATATATTCAGTGTGCGTTCATCCTGAGGTAAATACGGAAGGTAGTAAGAGGATAAATGTAAAGTCACTCCAAGTGGTTTATACAACGTTGTTTAGTTAATTAAAATTAAAAAAAAATACTTGATATGTGCCAATAGGTAGGTACTGATTTCCCAATCTGTTAAGCCCCTCTGGTACTAAACTGAGTAGACATTGTCTCTAATTGTGTGAATATCTCTGATAATATACTAAATATTGAGTTCATATTTTAAGTATTCCTTCGTAATATATTTGTATTCCGTAATCAATAAAATAGTTAAAAACGATATAATTACAGCTGAGACATTTTTATTGTATTTTTTGATTTGCGACATTCTTGATTTTGTTCTGAGAATTTTTTAATTTCCACGATCCCTACGTAAGCTACGATGCCTATCAAAAATGAATTTATAAATAATAATTTTCTTCTCAACGATGCAACGATAAAAATAAGTTGCTTCTTTTTTTAGAAAAAAAAAATTACTTTGAATCGCATGAATACGCTCATAAAACCAGACTTCAAATTGCTCTTCTGCAAAATTGCTTTTTTTTCAGAAGTCTGTTTACGTAGGGAACGTAGATATAAAGCTACAGAAAATAACATCATCGCTCGATAATGATGTTGAACGTGTTTCAAATCTTTATCTATGACTTTTCTCTATGGTTATCATCTGACGTTTTGGCAGGTGTTACGTCTAGTCCTTTTAATTCTCGCTTGTATTTGCTAGCACGGTAAGATATGAGTAGTTCTAACAGCCAAGACGTCCATGTTTACATTTTTATTAAAAAAATATACTGCATCGTAATTGTTTAGGACTTGAATGCGCTCGCTATAAAGGGCGTTACAACTGAGACCCTCACACCCGTAGGTACCTGCTTCACTTAACGATTTAAAGCCTAATAAAGAATACTAGAGAAGTGCCACGTGTAGATAGTCCTCTGGAATCATGGATACTGTTCGTCCTGATTACTTCTCGGTGAAGCCTGAGCCTGGGAGCGGACTCATCAAGATTAAAGAAGATAATCACGCCGATGAATCCAACAAGAGCACTGATCTCGATCCGAGAATGCGTTCCATCAAGTCCGAGCCATCGTGGGGAGCGGAAGATGACGAGCTCTGTAGTGATGTGCATACAACGTACATTAATGTCAAAGAAGAGTGCGCGAAACCTTCCGGTGGTAGGTCAAATTTTACATTTTGAAAAAAAATTATTTCAAGTTATACACGTTATCATGACCAATGATGCAATAAACTGTAGATACGTTACAAGCGTGAAATCTTGGCAAGTGAAAAGTAAGGTAATTGCCTTTCTCGCGTTCGTTATCGAACGGACCTTCTTTGAGAAAAAATCCCGGGGAAAAGGAAATGAGTATCGTACACTATTGTAAGAATGAGTATTTTATTTTAGTCACCGTGACTTCAAATTACCTAATTTTTCTGTTCCGTGATTTGTTGTCTCTTTCAATGCAATATTTGCTACATGTGAAAGCCGGCTAGTTTTGGAATAATGTGTCTATATTATAATACGTCAATGATTATGACAATATTCTAGGCATAGATAAATCGCGTTATTTTTATTTGTATCTGGTCTATACCTGCTTATTTTTCCCCTCCGAACTTGGTATTCTCTGTTTACTGTGCATCTATATTTGCTATAGTAAATCAGACTCTATTCTGTCCTATACATTGGAAAATTGTGTTCAGCACGCTGGATTGTTTGGTATCAAGAACACTTCTTTAGGGCAGGGGGTCGCGTAGTAGGTCGTAAACGGGAACGCGCCTAGGATCGGAGACGTGCTTTAGAATACGATTTTCTTCGTCAAGTGTTTTCTAGGAATTGAAATTATTTAGGATTTATACCATTGACGGTACTAGCCGGCTTTCATATGTAGCAAATATTGCATTGAAAGAGACGACAAATCACGGCACACAAACGCTCTGCGTGTACGTGTGACAGAGAAATCAGGTAATTTGAAGTCACGGTGACTAAAATAACATACTCACTCTACGATACTCTTTTCCTTTTTTCCACGTAGCGTCGCGCCCGATCACAACGAAGGTCCGTTCGATAACGAATGCAAGTAAGGCAATTACCTTACTTTTGAGTTGCCAAGATTTCACGCTTGTTACGTACCTACAGTTTATCACTCAAAAGTAAGGTAATTGCCTTACTTGCATTCATTATCGAACGGATCTTCGTTTCGATCGGGCGCGACGCTACGCCGAAAAAAAAGTCCCGTGGAAAAGGAACGACAACTTTGCAAGAATGATTAGGTTATTTTAGTCACCGTGATTTCAAATTACCTGATTTTTACGTGATTACTTGATTTTGTGATTTGTTGTCTCTTTCAATGCAATATTTGCTACATATGAAAGCCGGCTAGTATGGGAATAACGTGTCTATGTTATAATACGTCAATGCTTTGGATACATTATGTTCTTACATGTTCTGCTTTGTGAATTGAATATCATATTATCCATTGATCTATCTTGGAGATTATCCATATTTATTGGTCAATTTTATTGTATTAATATGCAAATAAATTGTTAAACGGTTTGTAATCGTTACAATTCAGTTTGGATTCTATGAAATTGCAATAACCATTACGACTCAGGTACACGTGCTTGAAAGAAGAGACTTGTTAATCCTCTTTTCTAAATTACCGATTGATTGACCGAGTTACGGTTGTTTGTTGATCTGATCAGTTGGCTCGATCAGCACCTCGAGGTTGCCACCTCCTTCACTTGTCAGCACCGCGCTTTAGTGATTATTCAATCTGAACCAAGTCTAACTGCGTTTTTAAATTACACGCTTACATTAAATTACATTACAAATATAATCATACAATCATATAATAAAATATCTAACTACCCAAATAGGCTGGCCTGTTTTAGGGCAAGTTATGTATTTCATTTTAAAACACAATATTCGACTATAGGTATTCATTAGTATATATAATTAATTAATGATTTAGAGTTCAAGTAAATTAACACATTATAAAAATTTAAATTAGATTAAACAATACAAATATTTTAATTAAATTAATACAATAAAAAGTTAAATTAGATAAATACATTATATAAATTAATACATTAGTCTAACAGTAGTTTTCCAAATAAGACAAAAAATTTATAAATATTTAAAACGAAGAAGAGAAAAAAAATATAATGATAATACTCATTTTAATAAAGAGTTTTATTTTATAATTTCCATTAATTTCTTTTCAGTGTTTTCTCTACCCATATTGAAAAGAATATTAAATAGGTTTACTCTGATTTTTTTGGTATTACTGCTGGTTTGAATATTTTTACTAATTAGGTTATATATTCTAGGAGCTTGGAAACTGAATAGTCTTTGGCCAAAAGTTGTTTTCATTTAAGGGACCGTTTTATTATATTTTGCTGTAGTTAGATGCGGTCTTTCAGGCTATGTTATATATGTAGGTTATCGCATATACATATCTAGGGTTACTATATTCTATATATACTTTCTATATCTCTATATCTTCTATTACTACTCCTACTCTCTTCTTTATATTTATCTATCTCTCTCTCTCTCGTCTATATGTCTTCTATATCTTTATTCTTTTTGTGTTTTTATTTTATTTGCATTATTGTTGTCCCTCGTCCTTATTTTTTTTTACTGTTTTGTTCATGCTTCCTTTTACCCTTATTCTGTTCTTTTCATATTAACTCTGTATTCTACATATTTTATCTTTATTATCTTATGCTTACTTTTACTTACTCTCATTTTATATTATAAGGTAATTAGTACAACATTAAATTACTGTAATAGGTTTTGTAACCGTTGAAATAAATAAATAAATATATGAGTCGAATAATGGGAAGAACGGCGCGTTTTTGAAAGTCCTGCCTATGAATTAATTAATAAGATAATTCGCCTACGCCCCGCTCGTCTCAATGGTCTGGAGTCATCTGACATTTCCCATTTGCTAATGACGTCTCGTTCTCGCTGGAAGGTACTGTAACCATGAGCCGCGCAGACCGAGATGTCCCTGCCGTCAAGCCCGAGCCAGGGTCTGCAGCCGGGAGCGGCGATGAAGAGCTCTACACTGTTGTGGACGTATCCTATCCTGACGTCAAGCAGGAGTACTCCAGGAGGGCCGACCAGCGCGCCGGTGAGCGGTTGTTTCATTATTCATTAACCAGCGTGACCAGATTTCTAAAACCAAAAGCGATGCACATTTCATGTGACAAATGCTACAGATAACCACTCTTTCTTCTCCAATGGTTTATCTGTTATTAAAAAAATATTCTGTTAGTGTGCTACTGCTTTGAGGAGAGCAATACATTTTTTTATAAAAATAGTTTTTTATTGGAATTTGTTAAGGTACATAAGTTAATTTTGATACATAAAAAAAAAATTAATACATAAATTTCTATCGTTAAACCTCTCCGAAAAGAGACTAACTCTTGTGTCTGGAGAGAGACTTACACTTATATATATAGATATATATTATATATCACTAAGAAATAAATAACTGAACTTTAAGATACATTCACCTACTACAACTGAATAAATTCATATAATTATTATAATTTATTATCTAACACATTATATAATATTTAGAATATATTATTTATACACATTATTATAATTATTTTTTTATAATTTTATAGTAGATAATTGTATATAAGAAGAAAAAAGTCACTTATATGCGATAATTAATGCATTTATGTGGGAAACAATTTTTAAAAATAAAGCTAACTATAAGCAAACAATTGAATATAGTAAATGAATATAGTGAAGAGAAAACAAATGAATATAGTAAAGAGAGAAATAGAATAAAATTTCAACTTACTACAACATACTTCCGTATTGTAAAACTGACTGGACTAAAGCGTAATATAGAGTTTTTAACAATTTAATTCCTAAAATATTTCTTATTTTAATAAATACATTCATGAGTTTTCTTATTATTTCTACACATAACTACAGCGCAGCAAGAAGCAGTTCGCCGATTGTTATATATATGATGAGTTGCTTCACGCAGTAGAAGTAGAGCCCGAGGGAACACGGAGCTGAACCCGGGAGACTGGCAGCTCCCCAGCTCTGTTGTGACGGATCATTGTTTTGTTTCCAGAGCCAGGTTCCAGCAATTCGGGCTGGGGAAGTGCGCAGGGAGGTGATGGGGGGGGGTCTCCAACCGAGAGCGGTGATGAAGAGCTCCGCACCGATGTCAGGCAGGAGCGGTGGGAGCGCTCGAGCAGAGCCCAACAGCGCGCTGGTGAGCAGTCAACGTAAAACACGCCACATTTTCCGGACATTTTCCGACACCCCCGATAATCAACAGTCTACTGTTTGTACTGTATACAGGGTTATTTGTAAAACATTAATAACCTGGCAGGACTATATTCCTGCCTTGATTATGAGTCGAAAATGTTCAAGCTGTTATGACCTAATATCAATAGTTATGGAGATATGCGACATCAAAGTTTGAATTTTTTTTTCAATATTTATTTACCCCCTCGAAAGCAATAATCAGTCCGACCTGCACCTTCGCGGGTAAAGGTCGTCCTCTTGAAGATGTTGAATAAGCATTCAACGAAACGTCGAGAATCGTTTCTCGGAACAACATACGGTTCGTATAAAATATTCGCAACTATTTACAGTTGTAAGTTGTACGTAGATGTATACAGGGTTATTTGGAAAACATTAATAACCTCGAAGGTCTATATTCCTGCCTTGATTATGAGTCGAACATGTTGAAGCTGTTATTAATGTTTTACAAATAACCCTGTATACTGGAATATAGATTGTTGTTAGGATGAGCTGACAGGGGATTTTATTCATTTAGATATTCAGTAGAATTAAAAAGGGTCGTTCAGATTGTTGGAGCATGTTGAGCGAATGAATGATAAAAAATTGGTAAGACAATTTATGTCGCAAGTGTGGCTTGGCAGGATAAATAAGGTACTGGAAGATGGTCCGTGAGGCACCCCGACAATCGTCGGGCTTGTATGCGATGATGTATGAAGCCAAGTATTCACTAGGGGACAAATCGCGAAACATTCCGCTCGGCATGTCGCATCAACATCTACGCTCATGTTTCGGGGACAATGACGCGGTCATTTGACGTGTACACACCGGGACTCGCATGTCTTGTCGCGGAAATGTCACCCGATGAGGTTATGATGACAGCTGCGGTATCTCATTTGGCGAAAACGGGGTTCCACACAATTCGAAATGTTTTTCGAATTGCGCGGATTTTCAAATTAACGATTTCACTGTAGTAAATTGAATATTATAAAAAACAAAGTCCTTTTTGCAAATAATTATTGTTTTCCACACGTCACGGAAATGCCGCCCTATGAGGTTATGATGACAACTGCGTATCTGTTTATGTTAATGAGTTTATCGAAACGTAAGAGGAGAAAAAAGAGGAGAATGCGAAATTATTTACTGCAAAGAGAAAGAAGGACGGACATTCTATGCGATCTTCGATCGATACAGCTCGATGAGTTCAAGAACAATTTCGTTTCCCCACATTGTCATCTTGACAGATACAGCGCATGCGTATTCACTTGTAAACATACCACGTGGTAATGACGCTCCGCGTAATGTCGCAGTGAGCTCGCTCGGGTACCGTGCGCATGGCAACGTTGCCACGGAACGTAGAAATGCCGCGCTATGTTGTGCGCGACGTCGCGGAACAGTGCACGACGTTGCAACGTCACGTAGACTCTATGCCGCGCGTGCTGTTGAGGGACAATTTGTTCCCTAGTGAATACATGGCTTAAATGTGGATGGGGCGAGAGTTGTGCGTCAGATCGAGTGTGATGGAAAGGGCAGGACAGTAAGTAAGCACTGCTTGTCTCAGGATGCTTGTCGTTCAGCTGTCATAAATATCTCATCAGATATAAACAAATATCTGTCGATATTTGTTTGTGGTGGAGATTCACACGGTAGAGACATCACGGTAAAATGTACTTCAAACACAGTCTTGTATGGTGTATGTGAACAGTCACTCAGGGTTGTCGATAAAGCATTAAGAAAATACTTTCGATCTCGACAGCGCGCATTTGTAGCTACCAGCGCAACATAGACCACTCAAATATAAATGTGGTCACTAAGCGTGCTACCTTATACTGTGCGTGCTCATCTCTAGTGCATAGATTTTATTTTATTTTATTTGGGAAACATACAGTACAATTTTTTTTTTTTTTATATAATATCAAAAAAAATATTCGTGAATATGACTAGTAAAGTATCCTCGAAGCTGGTAAAAATAAACTAAATAAAAAACAATGATAAAGAATATGTGATAAATAATAAATATTTCAAAGATTTAAATTATGATAATGCATAAAATGGGAGGGGTGGGGAGAGGGAGGGAATGGGATTCAATTAAAGAAAAATCAAATCAATAGTCATAAATGAGATTACGGAGTTTCATTTTAAATAAAAGCAAATTGTCAGTAAAAATGTCTAGATTATTTGTAGAATTTAACAGATTGTATTTTGAGGTGTAAGGAGTTACAAAGCAGTTTTTTAAGTAGTTTGTCCTACCAAAGTTTGCGTAAAATAAATTATTTGAACGCGTTGAGTATGTAGATAATTACTACTGGCAATGGGTCTTCAATTAAATAATCAAAAAATACGATGAATGGCTACAGGGAAAGAACATAAACATGACAATCCTATTTTTCTTTTATTTTACAACTATTAATTTGTAAATAATATTAACGGACATTCAAATTCCTGGTTAAATTCGCAGTTGTGTTAATAAACGCGAAATATTTTATTCAAAGAAATATTAACATTGCAGATATCTTAAGAATACAAGATTCTACTCCGGAGAATCGAACTGTGTGGTCGCCTGCCCCTGGAAAAAAGCCTGAATTGGAGACTTGGAGAAAGGTTTCCACAGCTGCAAAATCGTCAAACAGCAGCAGGCGTACTCCCGCTAGTAAGACCCTGGTTTCTTGCTCGCAGTGCCCGCATGTGGACAATGATTCCTTACAAATGCACGGGCTTACACATACTAAGGAGAAACTATGTTCACAGTGCAATTATTCAATGTGCAATCAGAAATCAGACATAAAAGTGAAAGTGCCTACGCACGCTAGAGAAGAAGTGTTTTCATGCCCAGAATGTAATTATTCGTGCAATCGTAAATCAAATTTAAAAAGACACAGGCTTACGCATAACGCAGAAAAACAGTTTTCTTGTTCACAGTGTAGTTATTCGTGCCATCAAAAATCATACTTAAAATTACACACACTTACGCACACTGGAGAGAAACTGTTCTCGTGTTCACAGTGTAATTATTCGTGCAATCGTAAATCACATTTAAAAACACATGCGTTTTCACATATTGAGGAAAAACTTTTTTCATGTTCACAGTGCAATTACTCGTGCAATCGTAAATCGCATTTAAAAATCCATTTACTTTCACACACTGGGCAGAAACTTTTTTCATGTTCGCAGTGCAACTTTTCGTGCAGTCAAAAATCAAGCTTAAATAGACACGTGCTTAAGCACAATGTGAGCAACCTCTTCACGTGCTTACTGTGCAATTATTCGTGTATCCAAGAACGTTACTTAAAACAGCATATCCTTGTTCACACTGATGAGAAACAGTTTTCATGTTCACAATGTAATTATTCGGGCAAAAGTAAAGCACACTTAAAACTGCATGTGCTTAGGCACACTGGAGAGAAACGTTTTTTATGTTCACTGTGCACTTTTTCGTGCACCCAAAAACGTTATTTACGACAACATAATCTTGTTCATACTAGTGAAAAGCCATTTTCATGTACACAGTGTAATTATTCATGCAATCGTAAATTATACCTAAAATACCATATGCTTACGCACACTGTAGAGAAACTGTATTCATGTTCACAATGCAGTTATGCATGCATTCAAAAATCAAGCTTAAACAGACATACTCTTACACACTCTACAAAGAAGCCGTTTTTATGTTCACAGTGCGATTATTCGTGTAATCAGAAATCGCTTTTAAAAATCCATATACTTTCACACACAGGGAAAAAACTTTTTTCGTGTTCACGGTGCACTTATTCGTGCAATCGTAAATCAATCTTTCAAGTGCACGCGCTTGCGCATAATCAATAACAATTTTTTGCAATTATTAATGCAATAAAATATCAAAAATAGCACTGCGCAAATGGAACTGTTTTTATATTCACAGTCAACTTTTATACAGGGTGTCCCAACGAGGGATGATAGACTTTAATTACCCGGTAGGAATAACTTGGAACTGCCTGGCTGTGTTTTATAAATAGCTGCCAACCAGAGCCAGTGTTGAAAGACTTCGGGCCGCTCTTGATTATTCGAGGAGCTTCTAAAGTCTTCCGCAAGACCCTGGATGCTTTTATTTCCTCTTTTTTTATATATAATAGCAATATCAATTTGAAAAGCCCTTATTGAAACATTATACAATCAAAACTTTTATGTCAATTCTATCACTTAGGGATTTTTGCGTGTTTTTGTTTCTATGTCCCTCTAGTGACAAAACAGGATAATATAATAAAAGATTTTAGAGTCCCTAATAAGCGGGTAACCTTGAACCTACTACGGATACGTGGAGTTATTCGTTTTGTTAAAGACATAATAATGTTTATTTAGTTACGAATATTTTTCATATTTATTTTGTTTTTTGTATACACATACACATTTTATTTAGAGTAAATCTTTATTTTATCCTGCTATTTTTTAAGGGCTCGTCCATATTTATGACTATTTGGTGACTGTGCCAGAGACTTTAGTGCCTGTGCCGAATTTCAATATGTTTCTTTAATCTCTACTGCTCATGAATTTTTTGTGTTTCTTGAACTTGAATAAATTGTTTGGGCTATGAAACTGTCTATTATTTTCACTACTTGTCGCGTGCACACGAATATTGAAATTGTAAATTCATCAGTGTTTGTCACAGGAGAAAGTAACGAAAGAAGGTAAATGTGAAGGGGTCTTAACTGTGTGATTTGGATTATTATGGAATAAAATATTGAAGCTAAATTGCGCATGTGTCGAAGATGTGTTGGTGTCATTGTTTATAATTTTATTCCTCACAAGCAAGCGAAGGATTGTGGTTTTCCGTTTTGAAATATTTTTGTGTATATATTCAGATATATGTGCATATATACAAATATATGTGCATAGATTTATGAAATATTTTGATTTATAGTTTCATAATGAGTATGTAACATCAAATGGAGTTCGTATATGTGAGCATAGAACATGTGAGGGATTTATTTAAGATTATATTTGGTTTTGATCGAAAGGGTTATGGTGATCGAGATCTACATGGAATTTTGGGCGTTATGTGCCAACTAATCAGAGAAGAAAACGAAACACCAAGGCGCCTGCGCCACTCGCTTTATTCCATCTTTGATCTTTCTATTAGCATCACGTTATTTAGTAAGCTAAGCTAATAGGAGTGATACATTGTTACAATGGGCATTTGCATAGATAATATTTGGATTTGATGGACTCTATGTACAATATATTTGATACAAGATATTTGTTGTTATGGATTCGGCGAAGTACGGGAATACGGAGACGAACACTGCTGTGTACTGAGTGAAGTCTGAGCCTAACTCAAATAAAAATAAAGTTGTAAAACATAAACGAAGAGAGGTTTGTCGGTCTAGAGAACCACTGTCGGTAGATGTAAGCCATGGTAGAGATCAAGCTGTAGAAACCATTCCACCAGACAGATAGCTGCAAGTCTAGACGGCACATACGACGTACCTACATGCCAGGGGGGCGATGACACACGGCCGAGAGGCACGCACTAACGTCCAGGCACCCGGCCAACGTCCAACACCAGGAGAATTCGCTAAAGCATCAAAGTACGACAGCCGCGGATCGTGGATCATGACCACGCAGCAAACCGAGAGCACTGTATTCCGCGGGAGTCAGCGGAATTGCAGCAGCACGAGGCAAGAAAACCGCGGAATTCCGCTGGCAAATCGACTATAAGAAGGAGGAAGCACCACACACATTATCTTACTCCTTCGGGACTCTCCTATACTGCGGAAGCTCTACCCGAGCGAAGCCTCACTTCTCGGGAAGCTACCTATCGAGCGGAAGCTCTCGCGATTTTATTCTTCACCTAAGTGAAGAATAAAATCGCGAGAGCTTCCGCGAGTACCTAAGGACTGTGCCTTTTTATTATCATAATTGTGACTTGTTTTGTCTATGTTTGAATAAATACCGTCAAACCACCGCGACTTTCATCTCATCAGCAACAGCAGAGATCTCCGACTCTTCAAACGAAGTGGTGACCCCAGAGTTAATCTATCCATCTTCACGGAAGACATACCACCAGCAAGTCCTAGGTTAAACAGTTTGCCCCTGAACTCGCCGTGACCCGAGACTACCTGCACGGCGAAATGATCCAAGGACCGCCTCGAGCTGATACAAAGGGGAGGAAGAATTAGGTCCACCTCCCCTGTGCCGCTGTATCCCATCTCCCCTGAAAGACACTCTTAGTCTCACTCCTTAGCACTGTTTTTAAACGTTATCGCGCCTGAGGGCTTAAGGGTACGGCCAGGGTGCAGCGCCTCCAAACCCTTCTTCAACGAGGAGCGGATTGAAATGAGATCAGCAGGCAAGACCCCTGCCGGTACCGGAAGCGCAATACCTGAGTTTTCCTACAAATATTGTTGTGCTTTGAAAAAGTATATTGTGAAAATTATTTATTTCTATACACGGCACAGAAGTACCCACCTTTCACATAATAATATAAACAAGAAATCCAAAGAGTCGACAATATAGTGTAGATAGTTGTTTAAAGTTATAACAGTAATTTAGAAAAAAGAGATGTGAAATATACACAAGGTTAAAAAATAGGTATAATAATTTGTTTATGATTACATTATGAATTCAGGACGGCGGCGCGGGGTGTTAGAGCTTTTAGTAGCGAATCTTTATATTGTGCTAAACTGGAATTAAATATATCAGAGATATGCGCATAGGTGTCGCCTAGCCTATGCAGTCTAGGTACAAGAGTGTTAAAATGCGAGTTGGTTCTAGTGTTGTCGCAATAAAATTGCGTAGGTATTCGAATGGGTCTTTTAGGCACATGAAACATAAACAAACACAAAATACCACATGTGTCAAAATGCAAGTTAATAATTTTGTAGAGTGAAATCAAATCAGATACAACTCTCCTGCTGGGTAATGGCAATAATCCAGTAAAAAATTGTTATCTTGTGTAAGTTGATATTTTCAATTGGGATATGAAGTCGATAGTTAATATAACGTAGAAATTTGTGTTGGATGCGTTCAAGTGTGTATATATGGTTATTGTAATAGGACTCCTTACAGACAAGTTGTATTCAACCTGACTCCTAACAAGGGAACGGTACCTACAATAGTTCGACTGTGTAAATTTCGTCTGCGGAACCGTTTTAGGCCGAAAATGGATAAAACATGAAAGTGGAGAGACACTTCGCTTTTATTGAAAATACAGACGTTTTTTGATTCATCGCATCATATTCTGCGGCGCTGCGGCGATAAATGTCTTCTTATTGCCGTGAGACGTCGATTCGAAGACATTTTAACTCCTATGTGTCGGTGGTGTAGCGTAGGTCTAATTCGATAATTTACTAAAATAATGCATATATGTATATTTATTTAACATAGTAAAATAAAGAGACATTTAGGCTCGGTTGCGCCAGCAGAAGTAAAGGTAAAAAAAGTTACTCGGGTGACTTTAACCCATTTTTCGCTGACGTTGCGGCAGCGCAACGGTTATTTGAACAGGTCATATTCTGAGAAGAAGTAAGGAATTTCCGTAATTAGCTTAGGTGTGTATTGTCAAGGTCTTATTATACCCTTAAATAGGTTCAGGTATAAATATATTATATTTAGTTACAATTCAGAGGTCTTCAAAAAAGGACACGACGCGACACTCAGGAAAGCTGTTTTTTAATACATTATATTTTTAAGATATTGCAAAATATTTTAAGATTTTTTTATCATTTCTTAAAAAAAATTATATGAAATTTAATAATTAATAGTTTTTGTAAAAATAAAAAACTTATAAAGTGCAAATATAATACGAATTATTTGGCCGTTGCGTCAGTGCAACGTCAGCGAAATATGGGGGTAAAATCCATTCCAATATTTTACGCACGAATGCCATCAACGAATTTTAATATCGTGAATTTTGCTTAAGGATGAATAAAAAAGATTTTTTTTACTGCAAAAGAGGCTGCTGGTTTTGTTTTTTATTTTTGCATAGAACTGGAATGTTGATAGTAATGAAGAAGAAGACATTCCAGGTTAGTAATTTTACCTCCTGAATTTTCCGAACTTACCGACGAATAGGACTTTGATGATAATGATTTACACGAAGACGATATATTTATTTATTTGTTTACGCCCATTAGGCTTTTACATAAAGAGTATAAAATAAATTTCAAAAAGCACATACATTAAAAGTTTCAGGAATAGCACCAAATCATGAGTATAAAAATTAAAAATGTAGAGTAGGTAACGAGCAGCAATGCGTAAAGGCTTTTACATAAAAAAATATATCATAAAATTAAAAAGAACGTACATTAAACAATATAAATTACAAGTAGCAAATTATTAAAAGTACCAGGAATAGCACCAAAACATGAGTACAGAAATTAAAAATATAAAGTACAAAGCGGCAATGTGTACGAAAAATATATATTACCCACCATTACATATTAACAGCTGAAGTCAGTAACGAAGCAGTATTGCCTCTTTAAGTGTAAACTTTACTTTCTCCAGACTGTCGACGAAAATGTCAATCATGCAACCATATTCATTACAAGTTCCCAATATTCTGTGTATCACAGAATTTGATTGATAATTGGTATTGCAATTGTTGCGATGGAATGTGACAATTTGTCGCGTTCTATGTGTGGAAGGGATATTATAATCGATGCATGCCACAAGGTCAGGGCTGTCCAACATATTGTTTACAATTTTGTAACCATGTATATAACCATATACTCAAGGATAAAGCAGGATCTTTGGAAGTAAATTCAAAAAGGTTGATGAGTGAACCTTCAACATCTCAGTGTTCAATTTCTGCGCCAAGGAAAATGCAATGGTCCAAATCACAGCCAAGTCTTGGACATTAGCTTCCTCAGATGGATACATTTATGCTTTTGATCTATATATGGGGGAAACTGTAGAGCCTTCAAACATTTGTAATTTGGGTATTGGAGGAAATGTGACGGGTCTTCTGAAAAATTTAGAAAATGCAGCTCACCACATTGTTTATTTTGATAATTTATTTACATCTATCCCCATTATGATATATTTGAGGAATAATTTGTTTTTCACCACTGGCACAACAAGAGAAAATTGTCTAAGAATATTGATCGTCAAAATCCTCCAAAAAAATAAAAAAAATGGAAAGGGGTGAATTCGATTATAGATTTGAAAAGAAAACTATGATTGTAGTTGTTCGATGAAAGGAAAGTGCTGTAGTTACAGTGGCTTCAAATTGTGATGGGATTGAACCAATTAAAAATATATCAAGGTACCTACTCAAATATTAAAAAAACTATGTAACTATCACTTAACCTAAAGCTGTTACACAATATAATCATTTAATGGGTGGAGTTGATTTAACGGATTACTTTGTTTCCAACTACAGAATAAGATCACGGTTAAAAGTGGTTGTGGGCCAAATTTTCAAACTTCTGTGATGTGGCAGTATGTAATTCATGGAAACTAGCAAATGGTTCATTCTGAAGAAAATTTGTGCCTTTTAAAATTTAAAAGACATATAGCACCCACATTTATTAAATCATCAAAAGTGAATTTATTGTGCATAGGAAAACCATATAGATTTTCAACATCATCAGATCCAAATCCAGGAATTCAACATTTTTTGAAAAGAAATCAAAACAGAAAAAGATGCAGGGTGTTATTCCCAAACATATTTTATATGTGAACTGTGCAATGTTGCGTTACATAATAAATGTCATGAAACGTACCACAAAAGAAAATAGAATCACTAAAATCACGTAAATACCTTTATATGTTTTTATTGTATAGTCATCATTTTTATATATCCTGTTTACGTTTATCTCAATAAGTTAGTAATATGTTTAGTTACTAAGCAAATATATTTTTTTCTTAATAGTCTATACAAATCTTGAGAAATAAATGTCCTAAAAACTGTACATGTTTTGTTTCATACCTTTATCATTTTTTACCCCCGTATTTCGCTGACGTTGCGAAAATGCAACACCTCAAATATTCCAAATTAAAAGATTTTTCCATGTTTTTTTGACGAAATTTTCTTAAAGGTATAGTTTTAGGACATATTCTCAAATTTCATGAAAATCGAACAACGAGAACTAGTAGCGGCGTTTAATGGGTTAAAGTTACTCAAGTTACTTTTTTTACTAAAAACGGGTTGCGCCAGCGATGGTAAAAATTATTTTACTTGCCGAAGTACATACATGAGTAACTTTATTTTACTCTCCAAGATAGGTGGGTAAATGTAAAAATGTTGGTAAAAAAAATGGCCGTCCTCTCACAGCTGATTTGAAAATGTGACATTTAAAATGAATCTTTTAATTTCGTGTTATTTTAGCGATGGTTTGACGTTTTTTGGTTTATTTCATAGAATAAAGTGGTTTGTTTGAACTGGTTTTGAACCATTTTTGAACCGCAAAAGTACGTATTGCCAGTGGTGAAAACTGAAATAACTCAAGTTCCATAGACAAATGCGGTATTTGAGGTTTATTCCGCTTGGCACCCTATTAGCCTTATGATTGGTTTGACAGCGGTAAAAAAGACGTTTGTGCAACCCGAAATCGAGTTTATCGAGTTTAAAAGTTACTCGGGTCAATGTTACTCGAACCAAATTTACTTCTGCTGGCGCAACCGAGCCTTAAAAAGTCTTATCTGTATTAAAAATATTATTTTTTTACCACTATGTCGATTTTTAATCATGTAAAGCTATGTTACACCACCGTCCCTAAAGGTATTTTTAGCAGTCTTTTAAGATCTAATATCGTTGCAAAAAAGTTTTAAATTGAATATAAATAATGAATTCAAAGGTGCACCATAAGAAATTGAAATCAAAGAATTGTTATAAGTGTACTTTATTTAATTAAGCATACACTTAGCGTATCGGCCTTGCCGGTCTGCTGAAGTAACTGGTAAACAGGTCTTTAACGTAGCGTCGTTTGCCGGTTGGAATCTGCGATCTTCATCAAAAACATCATGCGCTTTACAAGAACCTTCGTCTCACTCTCTTGTCTCTTCTAATTACACAATTGTGTACATATCGATTGACGAAATACGCATCGATTCCATTTGAAGACCTTACTCTTGATTTTGTATCGTCCGATGGCCACTTGGCCACACATCTGGTCGGCAACTGTTGGAGGGTAAAACACCGACCGATAAGCGAGCCATTGCGTAGCAGATCAACCGCCATCACGATGCATCGCCCAGAGAGGGCAACCTTGACATATTCTTTGACGCAGGCTCAGTTCAAAAGTTAAACATTCATCAACTTGTTAAAGAGTTAAGGTTTGTATTACGGTCGTTAGACATAATTAACTGTAACTGGATATTTTATACGAACCGTATGTTTTTCCAAGGAGGTAAAGGGCGGTCCTCCTGATGACGTTGAATAAGAATTCAACGAAACGTCGAGAATCGTCTCCCGGATAACATACGGTTCGTATAAAATATCCGCAACCAGTTATATTTAAATTGATCAACTTAGTTGACAGTCTCGTTGATCTAGAAATCAATCTTATTTATATTACACTGAATATTATTTCCAATTTGTTTATCACTAAGACATTTTTATTATTAATTTATAAAATGTTAATTGTGTATCATGTAAAAACGTGCCTTGAAAATGCATTTATTGATTTGAGATACTTTTTCTGAATGTTATTTAAATTCATTTTATCATTAGGGTATTATTTTTTTATTTTATTTATTTCTTAAGTTAGTTAACATTACAACTTGTATATTAACTAGTTTTTTACACTTTACATTCTTAAATCTATTACTAATATACTATCCATAATAATTTACATATTGAAATTTACATCTAATTTAATATACGGTACAATCTAAAATATAATAATTAATACATCTTATGCTCTTCAATTCATTACTACTTTTACAATAATTATTGCATATGTTTTTAAATTCATTCATCATATTTATATTCTTCATGTTTTTCTTCATATATTTTTACACCTCTGTGCATTAGAGAATTTTGTGTATATACTTTTTCTTATATGGTAATCTTATTATATTCCTATTTCTGGTGTTATACGTATGTACATCACTATTTACAATTTTTTTTTTCAATAAATATTTTGGCATTTTGTTATTGAAAATTTTGTGTACAAATATGAGAACGTCATAAATATTTTAATTTCCATCCAATTGAGTGCACTTCTGATTTTTTCAATTCTGGTGTAATTACTTTTTTTTACAAAAATGATTCTCATTGCCCTGTTTTGCATCTTTTGTAGTTTCTTGATGTTTCCTTCATTGGCCAAATACAAGATTGTAGCACAATAGTTGATGTGAGGAGTTATTATAGTTTTGTAAATTAACTCTGCACTATTTTTATTCAATTTTTTTCTCAATTTTCCAAGAATTTTTTTAGAACATATTCAAAATTTGCTGCCAAGTTAATTTTGAATCTAAAATTATACCTAAATTTCTATGAGATCACCGTCAATATTTACATTTTTGACTATATTTGGTGTTTTTTGCCTATTTTCATGTATTTTGTTTTGCTAACATTAAATACAAGTTTATTTATTTTCAACCAGACTGATATACTACTCAATATTTATAATATTTTTATTTTTCATGAAAAGTGTATTACGTATTGTATAAAAACATGTTAATCTGGAACTCATTCCTAAAACTTCATTTATTGTTTTGCGTTAGTCTGAATATTATTCTCAATTTATTTAATCATAATTCATTATTCATTATTAATAAATCGTCAAAAATGTATTGTGTAATTATATCATAATCAAAATTTTCACAAAATGTTCATACTTTCTATTCTAATGTAACTCAGGGACCACATATTAGGGTCATTAACTGTAGACGGTCTGTTTGTAAAAAAAAATATATAAGAGAATAAAATAGTGAAAATAAATAAAAATAATTAGGACTCTCGCCTCGTGATCCAAAGATCGCGGGTTCGAATCACACTCCAGAGCAGCAAGTCAGTCCTATTTTCATAGCACAAGCGTTTAACTTAATTTGAAAATAGTAAGAATATTGGTGTGACACGTATTCCGTGCTCGCATCTCTATTAAATGCACTGAGAACAGGGAATCCATTCCTCTGCATTGCGCGTACTAACGTCTTTTTTTTGTATGACTTACTAAGGTACAATTGCACAAATAATTTCAATGTGTTCAAATTATTTGTGCAATTCACTCTCCAGAATGCCCAAGCACATGTAATTTTAAGGTTGATTTATAATTGCATGAATATTTACACTGTAAGCATGAAAACAGTTTTTCTCTGTTGTGCTTGAGCAAATGTCTTTTAAAGTGAGATTTTATATTGCAAGAATAATTGCATTGTGAACATGAAAACATTTTTTCTGGGTTGTGTTTCAGCTCATGTCTTTTTAAGTTTGACTTCTCATTGCACGAATAATCGCACTGTGAACAAGTAATAAGTTTTTCTGCACTGTGCGTAAGCACATGTCTTTTTAAGTGTGATTTCTTATTGCACGAATAGTTGCACTGTGAACATGAAAACAGTTTCCCTGCATTGTGTTTAAGCACGTGTTGTTTTAAATTTGATTTTTCATTGCACGAATAATTGCACTGTGAGCATGAAAACAATTTATCCGCATTGTGCGTAAGCAAATGTCTTTTTAAGTATATTTTCTTATTGCACGAATAAATGCACCGTGAACATGAAAATAATTTTTCTCCAGTATGCGTAAGCATATGTAATTTTAAGGTTGATTTGTAATTGCACAAATATTTGCATTGTGAACAAGAAAACAGTTTCTCTGGATTATGCTTTGGCAAATGCATTTTTAGGTTTGCTTTATACTTGCTCGAATAATTGCACTTTGAACATGAAAACGTTTTTTCTGCATTGTGTAAAAGCATATGTCTGTTTAAGAGTGATTTTGTATGACACGAATAATTGCACTGTGAACATGTAAGCATTTTTTTTGTATTATGCTTAAGCAAATGTATATTGAGATTTGATTTAAGATTGTTCGAATATTTGCACTGTGAACACGAAAAAAGTTTCTCTGGATTGTGTTTAAGCAGATGTTGTTTTAATGTTGATTTCTCATAGCACGAATAATTGCACTGTGACCACGAAAAGTGTTTATCTTCATCATGCTTGAGCATGTGTCGTTTTAGATATGCTTTAACATTACAATAATAATTACACTGCAAACATGAAAATAGATTATTTTCAGTGTGCGTAAGCACATGCACATTAAAGTTTGATTTTCGATTGGACGAATAATTGCATTGTGAACATGAGAAAAGTTTGACTCCAGTGTGCGAGAGCACATGGATTTTTAACCCATTACAGCATAGCGTCCGATAAATCGGACGCAAGTAAATTTAATATATTTGGTAGAAAAAATAAATGATTTGGTAGTTTCTTTGTTTTGAACGATAGTTCAATATTTTTTTTATATTGGAAACCCCATTTGAAACGGTTAAATACCATATTTTGCTTGTTATTTGTCATTTTCGAAAATGGCGGATCATGGTCGGGCTGTTTTAAGAAAATGGTTAGCATTATTTTGTTTTTCTTGTAATACTTACGATAAAAAAATTTAAAAATGTATAATATTTGATGAAATAATGTGTATCTTTGTAAAAATAAGCTTTATTTTATGTCAAAATTGTTTCTTTGCTTTTTATGTGTGTGATTTTGATGCCGTCCGATATATCGGACGTTATGCATAGCGGGCTCTAAGGTTTGGTGTTTGATAAAATAATAAAAGACAACTTTTACAGCTTGAAGGTGCACGAAATTTTATCGGTTTTAGAATGCGAAGATGACAATGACACCGCGGTGAACCTTGTTTACGTTGAGCCGCTTATTGAACGGAGTGGTCAGGCTACGGATGAGAACAGTGACAAGTCTGACGATGAACATGATGCCAACCTAAACCATTTGGGACGCACATTGATTCAAAGTAGATGTAATCTACAACGATTACAAGCAAAGCGAGATGATGCTATCTATGCCGTCAGTATCTTCAGGTATCCAATCATCAAATACTGAAATTTTGCAGGCACCTTCATCGAGTGAAGAAAGCGATGATGAAGATAATGAACCACTTTTTTCTCTAAAAGCGCGTAATAATCCACCAAAAAAGTCTTAGGCTAAAAATAAAAGAACAATATTATGGAAAAAACAATTACCTAACTTCACATGCCCAGAATATAGCACACAACCAACATCAGAAGAAAGTCAAAATAGTCAAGACCCCTTCGATTATTTCAAGATTTTTTTTCACAAAGATTTAGTAAGACAAATTGTAGACCAAACAAATCTTTAAGCGGGTCAGAAAAATAAAACTTTGATGATTACAGAAGATGAAATTTACGTTATTTTCGGTGTTATGTTATTGTCGGGCTATGCCAAGTTACCAAATATTTAGACTGTATTTTTCTAGAGATAATGATGTGCCAAAAATTCTTGCAGGAAATATAAGATATAACAGATTTGAAGCGATACTCCAATCTTTACACCTGAATGATTATTATCAGCTTCTTCTAACAGGCTGTATAAGTTGCGTCCACTGCTAGATAGTCTGGGTGAATCTTTCCGAAAACACTATGGATTAGATGAGTATTATAGCGTCGACGAATGTATGATCCCATACTATGGAAAACATTACGCCAAACAATTTATTAGAGGAAAGCCGATAAGATTTGGCTTCAAAATTGGGCAATGTGTGCCAGCACTGGTTGTATGGTGGCTTTTAGCGTATATACAGGGAAAACTGCAGAAAAGAAAGATTTCGGATTAGGCGGGGATGTAGTTCTCACTCTAATAGAGCTCGGAAAGTTACCAGCCAAAGTGGCATAAAAATATACTTTGACAACTTTTTCACATCTTTGTCATCGAGACATCTGCGAGAGTAAGGCTACTATGCAACTGGCACAATACAGGCCAACCGTGTTGAGAACTGTCCGCCCAAAGTTAGCCGTCAGTTTTCTAGCCCTAAAGAAGTGTATGGTTCCGTTGTGCATAGCGTCCGATATATCGGACGGGTCATAAAATCATAACTATGTATACTTGCTCTGTTTTTTACTAACTGGGTCTTTTATATGACCCCAACTGTCCATTATTTAACATGACAATTAGATTTAGTACTAAAGCAAACTTTATGCAGTAATGGGTTAAATATGATTTACTACTGCACGCTGAACATGAAAACAATTTCTCTGCATTGTGCGTAAGCGCGTGTCTTCTTAATTGTAATTTACGATTGCACGTATAATTACACTGTGAACATGTAATCGGCTTCTTCCCAGTGTGCGAGACCTCGTGAACTTTTAGGGAAGTTTTTTGTTTAAACGTATATGGGCACTGCGAACATGAAAACACCCTTTTAGCAGCGGGTGTAAACGTACCCCTGGCTAATGATTCGGAAGCGGTGGACACGATCTCCAAACCTGGCTGCTCTCCATGGGCAGGCGAAGATACTGCAACGTTCATATTTTTGTATGAATAAAATTTTCTTTGTTTGTTAATGCAATATGGTCCAAGTAAACCAGGAATAAGTATTCAGATTACAGGGTGTTACGCCTATATTCATTCGTTGACTCCACAGGCCGTACTGTGTGTTGCGAACGAATAAATTATTGCGTAAAGTGTAGTGTAGCGTACGTATCTAGCTACATAATAGTAAAACAAAGTAAACGTATGGTGGAAATGCATAGTACAAGGTCGCAAGGTAAAATCGTGCACTTTGTTAATTACAAAAAATATTTTTGAGTGATTTATTTTGCATTGGGAGGTATAAATGCGCGCTAGCGAGACATTGTTTTTGTTGCGTGCTGATCACGCAACACGCCGCGCGCTCATTCATATTAATATATACACCCTATATATTATTAATATGACTATATAACATTTATATATAGACCCGCTGTGTAATAAATAAATGTTATATGTGAATATAACTATAATGATAACCCAGGTTTGTGTCTGCGATGAGACTCTATATCAAGGTAAATGTTAATGGTTATTTCACAATCCATGCAACATATTAGCGTCACGGTTTTTGAGTAGTAAATTTAAATTTTGAAATAAAACGTTTTACATTTTACATTAAAAAACGATCAACATTTTAAAACGACGGCCGTATTCAGAAAATAGCAATATTGGGATATTAAAGATGTTATCCCCACACTTCTATACTATCTTCTACTATCCCCACAAAGTGGAGCGATTTTCTTCATTTTTAAAACATCGAAGGTTTGGTAATTTATTAATCAATTATTTAATTTAGTTTATGACATTTTAATAAGATATTCGTATTTAAAATATATGGAACCTGATGAATAATTTTTTTAAATTAGAAATGTGATAAAAAACGCAAGAGAAGATATGAGAAAAAATGGTGAAATTTGCTCATTCTGCTAGACGATCGCCTTAATAGACGAGAATAAAAATAAAAATTTAACGAGACTAGCTAGAGAAATAGTTATTACGGTCTTTATTTCCCTCAGTTTTTACTAGAGAGAGAAAGTGAGAAAGAGGTACTTGACGGTTGTACGTTTGCGTCAAAATATAAATACGGCACCAACGCGACATTGACAATTTTGCCATTACTTTACATCAGGACGCTGTGGGAGAAGAAATTAATAAGTACATATAAAATTATCTTTTTTCTATGAGTTTTAAATACAGAATTAGTATTAATTTCACGTAATTTTAGTCGAAACACGAGAACTGTGAGATTGCATTCGCGATAGGTACTTCGGTAATCCGTTTGAGGCTCTGTCCGCCTGGATAAGAAGGCACCGGAGAAATCAATCCCTTTTCTAAAGGCATTGCAGACATCGGACACCGCAACCAAAGATATTTACCTTGAGAGAGATGAGTGAAAATATACAAATCTCCTACGATGTATAACGGATATCAACGTATACCTACGTTTCGTTTATTTTTATTTTAGTTTATTAAGTGTTGGGATAGCAATATTAAGATCGGAATACGGCCGCTTTCAAATAAACTGTACTGCTAGCCAAGTCATAGTTGTACAATAAGAGGTATAACTCAGTTTTCAAGTGAATAAGGAAAATTAGTAACCAAAAGTATTAAAAATGTTATTACACTTTAAAAAAAAAGAAATTTTCACCATACACCACTTTATATAATAATTAGGCGCAACCAATAGACAAGAGGAAAACATTGTGAAATGACTTAGGCCCGGTTGCGCCATCAGAAGTGAGAGTAATAGTTAAGAAAAAAGCATAGATTTTTGCGTTCTCCACCAATCAAAACACTCGTTTTCGTAAAAATCTATGCTTTTTGCTTAACTATTACTCTTACTTCTGATGGCGCAACCGGGCCTAAGAGTTAAGAAAAAAAGCATAGATTTTTACGAAAACGGGTGTTTTGATTGGTGGAGAACGCAAAAATCTATGCTTTTTTCTTAACTCTTACTCTTACTCTTACTTCTGATGGCGCAACCGGGCCTAACAGAACCCAACCAAAATATATGTATATCAATTGCGAATATTTCGTAAGTACCGTACTCTGTAGAACTTTTAATCCTTAAAGTGTTAAAAAATGTAGTTTTAAAAATTTCATAAATTCTTGAATTCATTGTGTAGTGTTGCTCATTGACAAAATAAGCGACTTAAATATTAAAAAGTATGGTTATAATTTCAACACATTACAGTAATTTTTTTATGGTTGCGATCTAAATTTTTGCGATTCAATTTTTGGGATAACTCAACTATACTGGGAAAAATGCTCTTGAAATACTCGGAGTTATCCTCCTACTGAATAATAGCCTATTTTCGTAATAGAAAATGTATCATGAAAGTGTTGACGCACGCTATATCTATACACTAACCTGTAAAGGTCAGCAATTGTAAAATTTATTTCATAAAAAGGGTAATTTCACAATTATACAGATATTTATGAAAATATATAAATAGATTCATAAAAATAAATTATATTTTGTAACTCAATATGAATGGTGTGGGGTAATGTTTTCATTCATAATTTATGTAAAACAAATCTTAAAAAATACGATTCCATTAAAACGCGATGTGATTGGTCGTGACGTTTTTTTAAAAAGAATTATAGATAAACCATCAACCATCTACGGTGTTTTTCGCTGCAGTTTGTTTATTTTCTATGGTCACTGTTCGTTTTCACTTTGTTTTTACTGTGTTTGCATGTTTTTTATATAGATTTTGCCGTGTTTGTGACCTATTTTAATAAAATAACTATCTCAGAATACATTTAAAATAATGGAAGACGGATTTTCATAACGAAAATCCGATAACTCAGCGAAAATTAATGCCTTGATGTTTCAGTTTTCAGGAATGAATTTCTACATTTTGGTACCATACAATATTTACAAAACTATTTTCCCAGACCTTATGAACGCACTATACAAAAAATCCGGCTTGTTTTGTAAAAAATGAATGAACGTCTAAATACGCGAATGTGCTGTTACCTGTTAAACGTCAGATGGACATAAAAATTGATGCCTAACGTCACATGGGAAAGTAAGTGTTTCGGCGGGAGTTTAAAATCGTGATTTTCAACATCGTTTTTTTACTGTTAATATACGCATTAAAAAAAATCTGTTTCATAAACTTACTTTCTTAACTAAAGTTTGGATTTTTATATTGAAAAAAAAAAGTGAAATTACCCTATTTAAAATCCAAGGATTCAACTGCTCACCTGTGCGCTGGTCGGCCCTCGTGTACTCCTGCTTGACGTCAGGATACGATATGTGTATATCAGTGCACTCCAGCTTGATTTCAGGATACGGTGTGTCTAAATCAGTGTGGAGCTCTTCATGGCCGCTCCCGGCTGGAGACCCCTCCCCTGTCTGCACCTCCCCTCCCTGCGCACTTCCCCAGCCCGCGCTGCTGCAGCCTGGCTCTGGAACCATAACAACCACCCGGTACAGCAGAGCTGGAGAGCTGCCTGTCTGCTGGGCCCAGCTCCACGCCACCTCGGGCTGGACTTGCATCCAGCAAGTCATCATACAACAAGCAGTGTCCGGATCAGGCGACCAGTGGACTGCTTATTGTTGCGTGTGCTGTTCTCTGTCAGGGTCACAAAAGCTATAAATATAGGAAAACGGAAGAAAATTCAATCAAAATATATTTTTGTGTAAGGTTATTTATCATTTTATTTTTAAATAAACAGATCATCAAAACGTCATTTTTGACCTCGATAGATGGTCCTAGATTGACATTAGGGTACAAAGTATAATTATTTTATGAACATTTTGAATACGATACAATTGCATAATACACTTTTCATGAATTGTAAATAATATCCAGAACAACATAGAGACTGTACCAAATAAATAAAATGAAGGAATGATTTCTAGATTAAGTTTTACGGCAAATGCGCGGGTTCCAACGTCAACAACATGTGTACGGTTATATATCATACGCTCAAGCGACCGTCATAAACGTCAGAAGGGTTTATTTCAAGATCGGGAAAAAAAAAAATTTCTCTTAAAATCTTGAGAAAAAAATATTCAACATTTTTTGCGGTCCTAGTGAGAAATTTGCCGGTCCAAGTGGGAAAAAAATATTCAACATTTTTTGCGGTCCTAGTAAGAAATTTGCCGGTCCAAGTGAGAAAAAAATATTCCACATTTTTTGCGGTCCTAGTAGGAAATTTGCAGGTCCAAGTGAGAAAAAAATATTCAACATTTTTTGCGGTCCTAGTAAGAAA